>VZRR01005158.1:52357-128339 GCA_013398015.1 Oreocharis arfaki | reverse complement strand
CCAGCCCCCCTCACGTACGGTCCGGAGTGCACCAGGATGGAGCCCACTTTGTCCACGCCGGCTTCCTTCAGGTTGGGGCAGGCCCCGCTGAGCTCATGGCAGCGGCCCTGGAAGTTCTCCTGCTCGAAGATGGCAATCTGGAAGAGAGCAGGACCTCAGCGAGGGGGTCACCCCGCCCCTGCCCCACTGCAGGGGGGCACACGCTGTCCCTGGCCACTGGGGCAGCACATCTACAGCAGCCCAGACCTCTCGCTCTCCCAAAACTGCGCTCCAGAGGCTTTTAAGGAGTCTGCAAGTGAGCGTGCAGCTCTCACTCACGGGTGCCCACCAGGACCTGCCAGCACTGTCCCAGCACCCCGGTGCTCCTGGCAGAGGGATGCCCACACTCACAGCAGGCATCAAACAGTTGAGGGACTCAGGTTGTGGCTGGAGCACCGCAGCCACCAGCGGGACGAGGCGACCCAGACACCCGGGCACAGCTCGGGGACAGCCCCAGGGCCGCCAGCTCAGCACGGATCTCAGGGGTTGGGACAGATCTGCTGTGTCTGCAGCGGTGGTGGGAGAGCAGCACTTGATGTGTTCCCACCCTGCACCGAGGCTGCGGGGTGCCAGCAAAATCCCGCTCCCCATCCCCTCGTCCTGCTGCAAAGAGCTCAGCAGTGCAGCCGGCTGTGCTTGGCACCAGCCAGGGGTGCCAGGGGTGCTGGCGAGGGGAGCTTGGCGTGATTTGGGCACCCAGCGAGGCTGAGGGTGCCCTGGCCCCTCTGCAGGGCCGGGCAGTCTCACACTGACCTTGGAGCTGGCTTGCTGCTGCTTGGAGGCTGGCATTTGGTGCTCGGAAGCCATCATCAGCTGGGTTGTCTGCTGCCTTGGGAGGGAAACTCGGCGTGTTAAAAGCTGCCACCGAGGACACACTGGGCACCATGCTCAGAGCCCCGTGTCCGTGCCCTGTGTCTGTGCCCCCGTCCGTACCCTGCAGCTCACCCAGGGAAGAGGATGCTGGGACCAGGGCTCGCAGCAGGATGGGCTCAGGCTGGGCTCAGGCTGGGCTTGCCAGGGACAAACCCTGCTCGGGGCTGCTCAGCACCCCAAACCTAGTAGCAGAGCACAGGCAATGGTCCTTGGGACCTGCCCGGGGTCTCCAGCACTGGGAGCTGTGAGCCCAAGGAATTCCCAAAGTGGAGCCCAGCCCCTGTGGTCGAGGCTTTTCCTGCTGTCCCTGTCCAAGCAAGTAACAGCTGAGAGTCCCTGTCCCACGCGGGTGCTTGAGGGGGTGATGGAGAGAAGCCCCGGGGCTCCCCCCGCCTAGCCCCAGCCCCGAGGAGCCTGTGCCGAGCCCTCCCGGCTCTGCCTGGCACTGCCACTCCTTGGAAGGAGCCCCGTCCTCCAGCCCAGCGGGACCCTGAGTATCTGAGCAGCTCCAGAACAGGTGAAAACGGCTCATTCCTGACGAAAGGAAAGGGAGCCGTGGCCGGGAGGTGATGTCCTGCTTTGGGCTGCAGGGACGGGACTGTCCCCGGCTCAGGCGCTGCGTGCCCACACCCTGCTGGCACCGGGAAGGGACCCCGGCCCCGGGGGTCGGGAGGAGGCTACGGCAAAAGAGAGGACAATAAATAGCAAAGTCTTACCAGTTATACCAGTACCCGCTTGAGCCAGTGACGGGCTGGGGCCGGGAGGTGGAATTTATACCGAGCTGCAGCAGAGTGGTGCCAAAACTATTTACAAAATAGTTAAAGCCCGATTCAAAGCGAGAATGCTGGATTAAACCCCAATGAAAACCAGGGTCAGCTGATCCGCCGCAGCCTTTGTCTGCCCGAGCACCAAGCCCGAGTTATTTCATTACCTGTCACATTCGAGTCACCCGCTTTGTCGGGTTGGTGGCGAGGAGATTTGGAGTTTGCAAGCATCAGCCGAACGCGTGCCAAGAGCCGGGGCGGCCCTGGCCAACAAAGCCCCGCCAGCCCCGCTTCAGGCGTTTCGGGGCCAGAGACTTGATCCCGCCGACAGCCCGGCAGCCGCCGCCGGAGCTGCTGAGCTCGGCTCTTTCCATGCGCGATAAAACGCCTCAAAGCGCTGGTGAACGTCTGGCTCTGCCCGTCTGCGGCCCGGGGAGGGAGCGCCCGCGGCCGTGCCAGCGCCGGGGGCACCGCGGGAGCCCCTTCCCGACACCGGCCCGGGGCTGCGGGGATGGGCAGGGGCCGGGGCCGGTGCTGGCGGCAGCTGCAGCAGGGCAGCACCCAGGCAGCACCGTGGGCCTGAGCGTGGGGCACCCAGGTGTTGGGTGCTGGGGTCCTCCCACCCTTTTGGGGTCCCTGAGAAGCACTCCAGCCCCACGAGGCAGCGGGAGCAGCAGCACAGGGGCCCCTGTGTGACACCGGGACAAAGATGAGGCCACGAGGGGCTCAGCCTGGGACACGTCCCCGTGGCTGGGATGTGCCTGGGTGGGCAGCACGGCCGGGGCTGAGCCGGGGGTGGAGGGCAGCGGTGAAGCCCCGTCGCTGGCGTTGTCCCAGGAGGCTGCTCAGGGCCGGGGGCTGAGGGTGGCTGCGGTTTCACAGTGGGGAGACACTGGGTCAGATTCCCCGGGTGCTGTGCAGCAGCCACAGCCCCCCTCACCCCACAGAGCAGCTGGATCTCCTCCGCCACTCTGGCGAGTGTCACCCAGCTCAAACAGACCCCGGATCCGCTCCCTCCCTCACACAGCACCTCCCGGGGGTCCCACAGCAGGTGTTGGGCTGCAGCCCCCTCCCCTGGGGTCACCTCTGCCCTGTCCCCTGCCCCAGGATGGCTGCACACAGGGTGTTGTCACCAGAGCCTGCCCCGGTAGTGACATGTGGGGGGTCAGTCCCTCGGGTCTGCAGCTGCCCCGGCTCTGGGTGATGGGGTCTGCGGGGCCAGAGGGGCCAAGGTGACCGTGCAGCTCTGCAAGGAACCCATCAGGCCACGGACAGGCCAAGGTATGAATTTCCAGCACTCCCAGCCCCAGAGCCCTCCTCTCCTCCCTGTGCCTCCTGCTGCAGCCCCACAGAGGGACCCAGCATTGCCCTCCCCATCTCCCGGGTTAATCCATTGGGGTCCTAAGTCCTGGACCCTCATGGACCTGTGCCAGGCCCCAGTGCAGGGCACTGCAGCCCTGCAGCCACATCCCATCCCCTCAGCACCCCGGCAAGGGGCTGACACAGTGCTCAGCACGGCTCCTGTTGTTCCCTCCCTCGGCTCCGCTGGATTTCGCTCATCCCAGCCCTGGGCAGTGGCGGTGCCGCAGCCCCCTGGCCGTGGCACCCCACGGACTGTTCTGGAAGCAGCTCTCACCACTGGGGGCCAGGCACTCGCCTTTCACAGCCACCAACCCCCGCCCGAAGGGAAAAGCTCCGGAGGGGTTGCTCAGGGACCTGCACGAAGCCCTCGGGTGGCCTTGAGCCCATCTCCCATCTCTGCCCCCAGCCCTGTGGATCCCCAAGCGTGGCCACGGTGGAAGGGGCAGCTCAGTGTGGCACCCCTCAGCCCCCCCATGCCAGAGCTCATACCCCAGGAGAAGCCACCCCAGGACTGTGGGAAACTTCCTCGGGGACGGGCTGGAGACCCCGCAGGGCGCTGAGGTCGGGCACAGCCATCCCGCCGCGGGATGAGCCCCCTTCGGAGCGCACAGCGCCTGGCACGACCCAGGGGTGGCCGCTCCGCACGTCCCCCCCGGCCCCCTCCCTGCCCTGGGACTGGCCACCCGCCCTGGGAGCGGGCAGGAGATGCTGTGGAAAGGGACAGAGGCGCTGGAAAAACCCTGACGCGGCAGCACCGGGGGTTATTTTTGGAAAGCCGCAGCCTTTATGTAACGCTGCAAACACTGGCACTTCCCCCTCTGCCCCGTGCGGGAGGGGCTGGGCACGGCCCCCTCCCCGTCCCCGTGTCTCCCTCCCCGACCTCCCCCCAGCCCAGGACCAGGCAGGCCCCGGAGGCCTCCAGCTCAGAGCTTTATTGAGGTTTTTGCACAAAAAACACCACGGTCACGGCATCAGCCGGGGGACCCCGCCAGCGGCCCCGCCGGGGGCTGGGGGTCCCTCAGCTGTTCTCGAAGGAGCCCCGCTGGTGCCACTGCTGGTCCCGCACGCGGCGCACGGACTGGATGAGGGGCTGGTTGGCATCCCACTCGTTCCAGTGCCGGTACTCGCCCTTCTCGAAGACGTGCTGGCGGCCCCGGTACCCGGGGTACTCGTAGCCCACCCACCTGCGGGGACCGAGGTGGCGCTCAGCAGTGCCCACCCCGTGCCCCCACATCCCCTGGAGCAGGGGAAGTATCCCCATCCCCATCCCCATCCCAGTGCCCATGTCCCTGCCTGCCACAGCCAGGTGACGCTGCCCAGGGCCACTCCTGTGTCACCGAGTGCCAGCGCACAGGCTGCAGCCGCAGCGCCCAGGTGGGAAATGCTGCGTGCCAGGAGGGGATGGAGAGCCCACAGAGAAGGGAGCACAGCTCCAGTGCTCTGGGGGTGGGTTAGGGCAAGGAGCCATCACACAGCCCCAGGGACACTGCCACGGTCCCTGTTACGCCTTGTGGGCCACGGAAAAGGTGGCAGTGGGGAGGGAACAAAGGACGTGGTGGGCATGAGCAGCACCGTGGCTGTGCCAGGCACCTCTGCCACCACCCTGGGGGGACCAAGCACGGTGCCACGGCGAGGAACCTGCTGGGGTGTCCCCTGTGTCCCCATCCTTACGTTCCGTTCAGGGCCTTGACGCTGGCCACACGGTCCTGGAAGCCGTGGGCCCAGAGGCTGGGGACGTCATCGTCCACGATCTCCATCTTGCGCCCGGTGTAGCCCGTGTTCTCAAACAGGTGGATCTTGTGGTCGGCGCTGTCCTGGGGGAAAGGGCGGGTCAGGGGCTGCCCCCAGCCCTGCAGTCCCCAGTGGCCACCCCAGCACAGCCCTACTCACAATCTGGAGGGGCCGGACGGACATCAGGCTGTCGCTGCTGTGGCTGTTGGACCACGAGTCCCAGCGGGGGTAGTCGCCCTTCTCCAGCACAAACTGCTCCCCGGCATAGGCCTGGCGCTCGAAGCCCAGCCACCTGCAGGACCCCAGCATCAGGAGGATGCTCTCCCTCCCACCCCTTGGGGCTCCTTCACCCTCCCCACCCCAGACTTACGGGCCAGACTCCACCTGGATGGAGCCCACCTTCTCCATCTCCTTCTCGGTGATGTTGGGCAGCTCCTCTGTCAGCTCACACCTTTTGCCCTGGAAATTCTCCAGCTCGTAGATCGTGATCTAAGGTGGGGAGAGACGCTGTCAGGCACCAGAGCAGGGGAACACCCCAGGAAATGGGAGCAGCAGTGGCTCAAAGGGCTCTGGCCATGTCCCTGCATCCCGGCCATCCCATGTTGATGTCGTTCCTTGCCTGGCAGAGCCGGGTCCTGCCAGTGCCTCTGCCCCAACAGAGCTCTGGGCCGAGCTCCAGCCGGAGGTGTTTGCTTGCTAAAGCACAAGCTGGAATTCCGTTCATGACAGGCTGAAAACCAGCTCAAACACAGCACTGGAAACACTGAGAGTTTGGGCTTAGAGACTTCCAGAGCCATGGGCTGCCTCTCCCGCCCCCAGCCTGGTCCTTGTCCATCCTTCCCTAATCACTGCTCCCTCCAGATCCAGCCATGCCCTTGGCCTGGCCTGGCACAAGCTTTATTCAGTGTTTCATTCTAAGCCCTGCCAGGTGCAGAGACCCCAAAGCCTCCCCAGGCCCCCCTGCTCCCAGCAGAGCCTTGAGGCTGAGCTGCAGGATGGGCTGGAGCCAGTCCCAGCGGCCAGAGGACGGCACAGAGCAGGGCCCAGGGTGCCCAGCACCATTCAGGGACCAGGAGGGTCAGTGGGGTGACCAGACACTCCCTGGCACTGTCCCAAAGGGGTCCCAGCTGCAACCCCTGAGCTTGGGACAAGGCGGTGCTCAAGGGACAGAGGTGACACCCACGTTCCTCAGGAACCTCGGTGCACCCCAAAGCAGACCCAGCTGCCAGCACCCCTCTATCCCACTGGCAGGATCTGCTCCCACCTCCAGCCTTCCCTGTCCAGGAGCAGCTTCGTGGGAGGCTCTGCAGCCACAGCACCGTCTCCAACCAACCTACGAGCTGAATCCAAACCTACAAACACACCCGGGGAGTTTCAGTGCCTGGGCCCGCAGCCGATCCCGCTGTGCCGGGATGCTTCATCTCCTGGATTAAATCCCTGGGCAGCTGCACACCAGCCTGGCCAGCCAATGTCCTTGGCAGCCACGCAGGTAGGGAGCAGTGCCCCTCCTGCCAGGCAGCACCAGCAGATCCCCAGCTCCCCCAGCTGCCTCTCCAGCCTGCAGCCCCACTGAGCTTCAGCACCAGAGCGGGGCCACCACCCACTGCTGCTCTGGGAGAGCTGGAGGCCACTCCTGTCCCCAGCACTGGTTCCAGCCTGGTGTGTGCACACCGCATCCCACAGCATCGCCCAGCATTCATCCATAACCTGCTGCCCCCAGCACACCCCAGTACACCCCAGTATACCTTGTAGTTGCCAGCTCGCTCGCCAGCACCCTCCCCAGTCGCCATCTGCTCGGGGGGACTTTGCTGCTCGGTCATTGTGCCTGGAAAACCCAAATTGCAGGAGGTTAAAGCGGGAGGCACTGGGATTACAGCCGATAATGAAACACGAAGGATGAAGCTGGCATGGGAACAGGCGGCACGGGTTAGCACAGATCCCCATGCAGCAGCTGTAAACCCCCAGGGATGTCCAGGCTAGGAGCAAGCTGCGTTATCCATCCTCCTCTCCCTCCTGCACACAGGCCCCGCATCCTCACCCAGGCACCTGCAGGACTGAACCGAGCCCTGTCCCAAGAGACACGGAGCCCTCTGCCCAGGGCAGCTCACCCAGCTGCCACTAAACTCCCGTCTCACAGCCCGGCCTTTGTTCCCAGCAGGAATTTGTCAGCTTCCAGCTGCTGACATCTCTCCCCACAACATAAACCTGACACCTCTCCCCCGCTCCAGCATCCCGGGGGACACCAAACCCGGCAGCTGGAGCTGCTGCCGCCGCCTCGGCCAGGACGGGGGGGGGCCATGGTGAGAGCCCCCTCCTCGCTCTCCAGGAACATCCACAAAACTCCGCTCAAACATCGGAACAAGCCTTCCCCGGCCACGCCACGCCACGCCAGGGGGGTTTAAGAGCCGAACAAAAGAGTTTGATCAAGGTCCTGAATGGAACCCCGCAGCTCCGCTTCTCGCCACACCCTTCTCTCGGGGACACCTCGGCTCAGACACACAAACTCTTTGTGGAAGCCCCTTTGCGGTCCCGGCGGTGCCGCCGCTACCTCTCCGCGTGGTTCCGCTGTGCCGGGCGGAGCGGGCGGCCCCGCTATTTATGGGCCGCTTCTGAACAGAGCAGCAGAATTACCCGAGCGCTGATACAGCAGCTGCGTCCACGGAATTCCATCCGCGAGAGCTCATCTCAATAGCGCGGGCGCGCAGCGGGCCATGGAAACGTCACTCGGATTTCTCCCGGCTGTCCCTCGGCCACGGGCCACTCGATTTACAGAAGATTAACGTCGAAATTCGCATCAGCACGTTCACGCTGCTTCTTGCCAGGTTCTCTGGAAAACTCTGCCGTCAGCAGTTCGCGGGAGGGTTGAGCCTGGAAACCGAGCGCAGCGCGAAGCAAAAACCGGGTGAAATATCCCCGTTTGTGTGGGCTCCAGCACAAGGTGCGACGCAGGGCCTGGGGCAGCTCCGGGAGCTCAGTGGGAAGCTGGAGCAGCTCAGGATCTCCAGATCTGTGTTCTTGCTTTAACTTCGGCCCTAAGCAGGTTCTCTCCATCTCTTTTCCTTCTCTGTCCCCACTCCTGCTCCCTTCCCTGGTATTTCCCAGGAACATGCTGGGGACACACCCTGGGGTGTGTGATGAGGGATTGCTGGAGCCAGGTGCCTGGCACAGGGGTTTGTCCATCTGCACGGGCACAGGATGATGTAAGGGGGGAGCACAGCCCTTCCACACCAAGCACCAAACTGGGAGCACTTCACTCTGCTCCCAGTAGCGGGCCTGACTCCCTCTTCACCTTTGAGGGCCCCTTCAGACCCAAACCATCCTGATTCCTCAGGGAACACTTGGTTCAGCTGCACATATCCCCATTCACAACGGCCCTTGCAGGTTTTTCCATCTGCTCTGAGTGTGGCTCATCTTGAAAACAAGAATTGTCCATGAAACCTTACTGGAATTGCCAGCAAAGCAAATCCCCTGGGCCAGGCTGGACAAACTGAAGGGGAGAGGGATGGAAACCTCTCCTGTTAGAGGTGTCAGAACAAAGCCCTTCATCCCCATCCCATCCCTGGGTGATGCTCCAGGCCTGGTGTGACAGGGATGACCCAGGAGATGCCTCCAGCTGACTCTTCCCCACCTTGCCCATCCTGTGGTTCCTGATGAAGGAGGATTTGCTGTCCCCATCGGAGCCATCCCACAGCTCCAACAGGCACAGAGGCTGGGGAGGAATGGATTCATTTAAGTCTTACCAAACACGACAACGTCTGCTCTCAACAGATGAGGAACAGAGAATTTCTCATGCCAGTCCGGATCTTCCCAGCATCCACATTCACCGAGCTCTGCCACGGCTGCAGGGCCCTGGCTCTGCCTCTCCCAGCTCTCCACACTGACAAGGCAATTCCAGAAACATGACAGAAGGGGCACTGGATCTCCTTGATCCAACCAGACCTCAATTTCCTCTCGCTGTCAGCCTCTTTAAATCCCTTTGAAAAATGACTGTTAAAAAAAAATAGATATTTTTCGTTAACACCTGGCAGAGCTAAACTGGAACTGTAATGGCAGAATACAAAACGCAGCAGCCAGAATATCTTTATTCCCTAGGAAACTGGGCAGTACAAAATGCAGTATTTCTATCACACAATGCATTTATTGTGACCCAGATTGACAGACTCTGTGAGGCTACGTGGAGCAATATGCAAGTTTAATCTCTACAACAGCTCCTTCTAAACCAGATTTTATACCACCGTGTTTAATATGGAATGAGAAAACCCCATAAACCACCAGACCTTGGCTCTCCTCTCCTGCCAACCCCACCAGAAGAGCCAGAAGTTATTTCAGGTTATGTTTTTGCAATACATTTACATCTCAGAGAACAGGACAGCCACGGAACAGAATCAGAAGGATTCCCACCCTGCACCCTCTCCACTCCCAGTGTGAGCAGAACTAGGCCTGGACTCTGCAGTCCCTGCCAGAACACCCCAAACCCCATTAAAGCTCCATGGAGGTTTCCCAGGATGGTTTGGGTTGGAAGGGACCTTAAAGCTCATCTCTTTCCAACCCTCTCCACCTTCCACTAGACCAGGGTGCTCCCAGCCCCGTCCAACCTGGCCCCAAAAACCTTCACCTCCTAAAAGTCCACCTTTAAGTCCTTTTGAAGTAAATACCTGTTTTTCCTTCTCAGCACTGGGCTGAAGGGACAGAGCCAACACATCCCTCACCTGGCTGCAGCTGCTCTTGCACCAGTGGCCTTCAGGGAGGTGCAGACGGTGACCCTGGGCTGACAGGGAGTTATGGTGACACCTCTGCATTTCACTGGGATAGTTTGTTTTACCCCCAGAGCTGGCTTGGGGACAGCAGTGACAGCGCTGGGAACTCGCCCCAGAGGTTCTGCACCTGGATACACCTCGTGAGGCAGAGCCACAGCCTGGGGCAGCACCCCAGAATTCCCCAGCTCCCCCCAAAACACACTGCCCCTGCAGAAATCAGGGATTTGCTGTTCCAAACCTCTTGCAGGTCACACTTTGCACTCCCAAATCTGCCTCACATGCATTTCAGTTTGCCAATTACTTGCCAACAAAGATCAGGGTGAAACAAACTTTTGTGGGGGTGGAAAGGGGGTGGTGGTGGTGGGGGGGAGGTAAGTCCTATGGAAAGTCTTGGAATGCCAAAGGCTGGAGAACCAAACATTGCTTCTTTCTCTGCAGGAAGCGAAAGGCTCTGGTGTATGAGGACCAAATTGAAGATTCATGGATGTTAGAAAGGTGAATTTGCAAACAGAAAAATAAAAAGGAAGAAATCCACAACTGGGGATTCCAATAAAAACAGTGGAGCAGCCGTGCAAGTCCCTGACATGCCAGCCGGGGCAGGGATCGCTGGGGACCACGAGAGGAGGGCAGTCAGAAAGTATTCCTGAATTCCACAGAACACATCATTCCACTTTTAAAACCCAATATTGATGTGGCTTTTTAAGCAAGGAGAAACAGCTGGAGAGCTGTGAGGGGACAGATAAAGGAACTGCCAGGGCCTCCATCACCTTCAGCATCACTTTATGGACAAGAGCTGAACCTGCTCCAGGGCAGGACCCAGGAGTGAAGGAAGCAGCACATCTGAAGGAACCTGAGAGCTCACCTCCATCTCCAATAAACAGCAGAAAAAAGCACATGGCAACAAAAGTGAAAGCATCAAAAAATTCCAAGAAGCAGCATTTGGAATTAAAATAGAATTATATAAAGTGTATTACATTCTGTTCTATCATTTAAGAAGTAATAACATATTTATATATCTTTTATTACAGAGTGATAACCCCAAGAGAAGGAAGTCGGTATTTAATCCATGTACAATATAAAGAAATAACAGAGCAGAAAAAAACACTTTCCCATTCAACAACATTCTAAAGATGCTTTTTAATTTTAGACATTTAAGCATTAAACATTTCTCAGTAGTAGGTTAAACTACTCAATACAGTAATTTCAGTGCATTGTCCAAGCAGACGTGGAAATGCAAACACATTCAAGGGCTTTGTGGAAACCTCGTGCCAATCCCCTCAGTTTCCTCAACACGAACAGTCACAGAATTTGTGGCCTAGACCAAGAACCAGTAAATCCTCCAACTGTTGGGAACGCAACACTGACACCTGTGGGAGTGGAAAACCCAGCCTGTGGGAATGTTCCTGCGAGCAGGGACTTGCCTGATTTCGGGATATGGGTTAAAAGAGGCCCCACTTGATGGGAGTGGGAACAGCCACCGTCATCCTCCTCACCTGCACACGCTGCTCAGGCTGGCCCAGGTGAGTGTCACACGTGGGACACACCCCGTGGAACCCCGGGCTGCTGCCACAGGAATATATCCCAAAAAACCACACCAAGAGTCACCTTTTCCACCATCATCTAAAGGAGAGGGAAGGAAATCTGTGCAAGGTTTTAAAAGGAGCTGGGGGAGCTGGTTCACGGTGGTGGCTGCACTGACACGGCCCATCCCCAAATCCCATCTCCCGGCAGGAATCCTGGGGATCGCTGCTCCGTGGGGAGCAGAGGGGCTGCCAAACTAACAGTGGCAACAGCTCCCATGAGAAACAGGGCAAAGCAGCATGGAAAAGACTTTTACATCAGACAGACGTCTCCATCTCATCTCCAAGGAGCACAGGGAGCTGCCGTCGGAATAAAACCCGGCAGCGAGAGACGTGCAGATGGGATTTGTCTCCTGCCATCCTGCTGCTATTTCCTGCAGACTGGGGACTGCAAATTTCCCCCCGTGACTCCTCCATGAGAAGAATTGGCACATGGTTTTGGCAGCTCCAAGCCTGACAGGCAGCGGCCCGGGCAGGCCCCACGGGAGCCGCGCTCCCGAAACGCTGATCGGGAAAAAGACAAAAGGAGAAGGAGCTGAAGTGCTGGTGCTTTATGGTTTGTATCCAGAGGAGCCCCTCAGCAGGACATGGGGAGTGCAGCCCAAGGAGCTCTGCCAGGTGAGGAGAGATCTCCACTATCCTTTCCCTCTTCCACGTTTTCCTGGTTGAGCCTGAGGAACACCTGGAATCACCTCCCTCCCTGGGCTATGCTTTTAAAGGTTACTGAAAGAGCACTTATCTGGGGCAAGAATCAAGTCTGTCTTCCACGGTGGTTGGTGATTCAGAATGAGTGTCCAGAGACAGGGAATATCTGAGAATTAGGGATACCCAAACACCCGTGTGGTCCAGGAGATCTCTGCTCCGCTATCAGCACATCTTGCCAAAGGAAGGACAGGAAATCATCTGAGAAACTGAAGATCACATTTAGGTTACCCCACAAAATCAGCATAAAAATAAAAACTTAAACCTGGTATTTACAGATTAACAAATAAAAATATGAAGTGGGACTATCTGAACTGCTATTAAAGTGACATTCAACAATTAACTGGAACCCTGATATGAGTGTAACATCCTCCCTCTTCCCTTCCTTTTTTATTATAAAAACAGTATTTACATAATTTTACTTTTTCTGGTTTTTTTAAGAGAACTGGTTGACATTATTGCTTGATCCTTTTTAGGAAAGACATTCCAATGAAGCAATTATTCCACATGCTGACAAAACACAGACTATACCAATTCAAGAGTGACAAAAGTTAACATTTTGTTCATCTAAAAATTATCTCCATCTGCCAGGTCAGCAGATCACATGTAAATATAAGCCAATCAAAAATACATTTTACAAAAAAATAATCAAGTTTCCTTTTTCAATATGGCAGTAAACATGATTTGTTCTTCCACTCTCACCTTCCACAAACTTCATTCTAAATAGGAGCTTACTATTTGTTCACAAAAAAAAAAAAAAAAGATAAATTTGATTAAAATTATTATTTTCATAAACAAACACAAAGCCCAGCCAGACACAACTCCCAGAGGTCAGTGTTGAACACCTACAGAGTCTGTCCCACAGCGAGGGGAGTTCTCTGGATCACAGCACTCCCAAATATCTCCGTTTTCCAAGACTTTCTGAAGTGCTAAATGTGACCCAGGGGTTCTCCTGGCAGGCAGGTCTGAAGTGACCCTGTCCCCCCGACCTGACAGACACAGCTTTGTATTTGACTATGAACTGAAGCAGCTTTTCTCCACAAAACAGGAAGGCACCATGCACAGAGCAGTTGAGGCAGGAAGCAAACAGCAGCAACATGACATGGGGGTTTAGGTTCAGATGAGTTAAGGCTTCTGTTGAACTTCTTTATCTTCTCCTAGTTAGAATCACTGTCTGGAAAGGAAAACAGAAGGAAAGGTGTCATATGGTCAGGCAGCTGGAACAGGAAGCCCCTAAAATGTGTTTTCTGTTGTAATGCCACCTTGGTTGTGTCTATTTAATGCATTAAATGCTCAAGAGCTGCCCGGAATTGTGCTGAAACCACACAAAGTTTTCAAACTTTGGGAAATCGCAGCCCCAACAGAGCGAGCGTTGTGAAAACCAAAATATGTGCAGAATCAGTGGGACTGTGACTGGGAGTGAAGGGGCACTGCCCTGCCTGGCACCACTCCCTGACACCCCTGGTGCACAGGGCAGGGTAAGGGAGGTGGGGGCACAGTGGTGACACCAACACATCGAAGAAAACGTGGGTCTATCACTGCACACCTGCACTGAGCAAAGCCCCCCTTCCTACCCAAGTACCTTTTCAAACCTGATTCTCATAATGGCTCTGTCTCTTCTTTGATTTCAGCTCCTTCAGCCACTGAGGAGACGTTTCTTCTGACCTAAGATATAAAAAAAAAATACTCCTTATTCTTTCAACATGAAAATTCCTGACAGAAACAACAAAAAAAATGAATATACAACTTGTTGTATTATTCTTTCCTTCCACCAAGAAGAGCATTAGCCTCTTCCTGATGCTGGGATTCTCTCACCTGTCCTCCTTTTCCACACTGGAGGGCAGCACTCTGCTGCTGGGAGTGCCGAGCTGTGCTTTGGGTGATTTGAAGAGCTGAGCAGAGCTGATGTCACCGGTGCTCTCAGACTCTTGTCTTTTCCGCAGTTGGGCCTAAATATAAAAATAAAGAAAGAGGTCCTTTGAAGCTGGCATCCAGGATTTTTTTTTGGAATGCAGGACGGATCACTCCAGATTTATAAAAATAAAAAAAATCCCCGAAATGAGTGAGGGAATTCTTTATAAAGCACCTGCAGCTGCTGAACTGGTTTATCTCCCACCTGCTGGGCTCTGCCTGAGCTCACCTTGAGGACAGAGTGATCCATCCCTGGGAACACGGGCAGTCTCTGGGCTTGCACAGAAGACGACCTCGGAGTGTGCTGGATCTTGTCTTCCTCCTCAGAATCTTCCTGTTGCATAGTTTTCTTTTCTTCTAATTTAAAAAAAAAAAGCAGAGGGGGAAACCAACCATTAGCCAGCTCTTCATCTCTGCTTTGTTCAAGATCCCTTCCTGCACTCAAGCAGGAATGAAGGGCGGTATTTAAAAAACGCCATTTACAAACTCCTCCCCTTGCACCTAGGCCGATCACAACCGATTACTCCAGGGAGCTGAGGGGTTACCTGTGGAATCTTTGAACATCCAGGCATTATCTGGTTCTTCTGTCAAGGAAAACCTGTTCTCCAGGTCCAGCCCTCTGCTCCTGCGCAGCGAGTGGGACGCGGGCGCCCGGCACCGGCGCTTCTTGCTCAGCTGCACCCGAGTCTTCAGAGCACTGGAGTCCAGGACAGCCGTGTGCTGGAGAAACACAGAGCTGGCAATGAACCCCACCTCCTCCACAGTGACTTCCCAACCCACTGGACTGCATTCACCTGTCCAGTTTAATTAAAATATATTTATATTTGCCTGACTATTCTGATTGTAGTTACTTAAGGTTATACTGAAGAGAGTTTACGATGAGGACATGGCATTTCGTGGCTAACTGGGTGTCATCCTGTGGTCTCTCTAGGCTGTGAATACCTGAGCTGCATGAATTATTTGCACTAAATCAATATAAAAAAGCCTACAATAATCAGGAGTTTGGTTCCTAGAGTGTTTTATGAATGAAGGCCTTGCTTGCTGGTAGCAGCTGAAGGCAAATCCCAAGACTGGGATGTAAAAAGAGCAACTACACAAAATTCCCTTGGAGTGCAGAGCTGCAGCTTCCCTGCCTGCCACAAACACTTGAAGCCACTCACCAGCAACAAGGACACTCCAAGTTTAGTGTCACAGCATTCAGAAAACTTGTGTGATCAGTCATTTCCAACACATCCAATAACATCCGTAAATCACATTTACAGAGCAAAACGAGGAACTGTAATTTATTTGCTTGCTTAAAGCAGTTTGCTGTTACAGATTTGCCTGCAACCACCAAATATCCCCGAGCCTTCCCTTCTCCAGCAGATGTGGGTTTGGTCCTTTTCTAAAGATTTCAGGTCAGGAATAAAGTCCTCATCACACAGCATTTGCCAGCTGCACTTGGAGCTAATAATGTTCTACAGAGACACCTTTAGTGGCCCAGGGACACAACAGAACCTTCTGGAAGTGTTCAAACACTGTGCGGATGTGGCACTTGGGGACATGGTGGTGGTGGCCTTGGCAGTGCTGGGGGAACAGCTGGACTCCATAATTTTAAAGGGCTTTTCCAAACTAAACAAAGTTCTTGCAGCACTAGACCTCATTAACTGTGTATGGCCAGAAATTCCTGGTCTTAAACCAGCTGCGAGATTCTTCACTATAAAAAAATCCTTTAAAATTCAACTGTGAGCTACTGTGGAAAGAAACCAACTGTAAATAAGAAAAACATTAGGGAATGTCTTTACAGCCTTAAATCTGCATGGCTGACAGCACAGCAGTCACTGGCTGTGTGTGTTATCTAATTATGCTTCCAATGCTCATCCCTGGAAGTGTCCAAGGCCAGGTTGGAGAAAGCTGGTCTAGTGGAAAGTGTCCCTGCCCATGGCAAGGGGTAGAACTGAACGAGCTTTCAGATCTCCTCCAACCCAAACCAGCCCGAGATTCCATGACTGATTATCCAAGGCCAGCAGCTTTATGGAATCTCTCAGAACCTAAACACTACAGAGACTTAGAAGAACTCTGTAGTTTTGACCCTAAACTTTTCAGGCTGGAAAGCAGCTGGGAAAATCAAGTATGGGAAAGGCAGGGCAAAACTGGTTGCAAAGTTTCCAGGAGAAAGTGCTTTGCAGGGATTAACTGAGGGAACACACGACGGCAACTTACATCAATGAAGGAGAAATAACTGCTCTTGTCCTCAGGGAGTGTGTCTCCTGCAGGAGGCAAATCAGTCCCATCAGTGGAGTCCATGTCCGTGCTGGAACGATCCAGGCTGGTGCTCCTTTGGTCTTTGGAGAAGTCATGGTGCTCAGCCAGGGAGGGCGGCTCTGTCTGCGAGGACAGCGAGGACGGGTGGCTGCCCGGGGGCTGCTTCCGCCCTGACACAACCTCATTTTCCAGGGA
Organism: Oreocharis arfaki; assembly: GCA_013398015.1. Taxonomy (NCBI): domain Eukaryota; kingdom Metazoa; phylum Chordata; class Aves; order Passeriformes; family Paramythiidae; genus Oreocharis; species Oreocharis arfaki. Next base: position 112,181 of record VZRR01005158.1, on the reverse strand, counting down.
AGGAGATTCTCCCACAAAGCTGCAAACGGAGCAAATGGAATCTGTGAGACTTCAGGGTAAATAAATACCTGCAAGACCAGGCTGGATCACAGGTGATCAGTGGGAGTTAAATAAAAGTGGAAGGGAAAGTCTGAGTACCGAAGGCAGCTGGGGAGGCATCAGGTACCAGCAGCAGCGTGTGGATCCCTTCCACTGGCACAGCCCTCACCCCTTGGATTCAGAGTGTGTTGGGGATTGGAGTGTATTCCAGCCTGCTAGAGGATGTTTCCCTTCAGGAATGCTGGAGCTGAAGAGAGATGGGCACCAGGTGGCACCCTAAGGCAGGGCTCCACGGGCAGAGCTTCCCGTGCCTCTGGGAGGAGGGCGGCAGCACCTGCACCCCTGTGCTGGGATGTTCCCAGTGTATTCCTAGAATTCCTTCCATGGCCTAGACTGACAGGAATGAGCTGCAGGGTCAGGACTGAAAGCTGCACACAGTTGTGGCTGCCTCTGTCACAAAGGTTGGAGGATTCCTTGAAACAGCAGGAAGACTCTACTGTCTTGCAGTAAAAATTGGGCTGTCTTGCTTCTAATTCCCAGTTTGAAAATCCAAAACCTAAAGGACTTAGTTCTGATTTTTTTTCCTCCTCTTGATAGAAATCTTTTGTCACTAAGCACCATTGCTTGGGCACATATCTAGGGAAACTGTTCTAAACCTAAAAAAAACACGTATTTATCAATATATGCACATATTTTACAGTAACCCCTAGTATTTGGTACAGCAATCCCAGGAGAAAAACACTCAGGAGCTTCCTGCTGGATAACAGCATTCCATCAGCACCAGCACATGGTACAATGTCCAGTCTGGCAGGGCAGACACTGCCCAGAGGGTTTCCAGCCCACGAGCAGAGGGAATGCTGCTTCCCTCCTTCACCAGCGGGCCCCAGGATAATTAAGAATGGCACTAATGAGCTCTGGGAGAAAGGTTTTGTCTCGGATTTTTGCTTCAAATGACATTTGGTAGCTGCAGCATTAGGCTTTAGAGCCACTGCAACATGGAAGAATGGAGAGGGGAGGGACAATCTGTAGGACCTTTCATGGAAATTAAAGCGTGTGTTGAAAGGATCCTGTGGGATTTGCACGTCTCCAAAAAGCCTCTGCCCTGCTACATCCCAGGGCTGCAGCTGATACAATTCACTGAGGTTTCTAAAACTGAAATATTTGAGAGCGAGACGTGACAGAAATCCAGCTGAATTTGCACTGGTTGGTGCTTCCTCACCCACAAACCTTCCCCATGGATTTTCCTTGGGAGCTCCTGCACAATTACAGCCCCGTACACCAACCCCTGTGGCACAGCTCATCCCCAAATGGGGGAAGGATGCCTGGAGTCCAAACCCTGTTATGTGCAGTGGATTCTTTCCAGTGAACAGCAAATTAAGGGGGAAAATTCCCTTCAGAAAAATGAAATTGAAAACGTATTTTCAGTTCTCATTCCTGAGACGTATCAGGCACCTCCTTCTATTACTTCATGAAGATTTCAGGGTTTGTGAGCGCATCCCTGATGTTCCAGAGGTGCATTTACAGACACTTCTCTGAGAAATCATCCCTCAGGTGGAGCACACAGACCCAGCAGGACGGTTATCACAATGGGCAATAAACTGTCAGCAATCCTCAATCCTTCAACTGCAATTAAATTTAATTAGTTCTAGCAAGCCAGCACAGAGAGGCCATAAAGGTGTTGCTTCAGCCTGTAAAATGAGGAGTCAGAGATGTGTGGATCCACCACCTAAAGCCAATTCCTTTCCTGTAAAAGCAGTAATTTTCCCTATGAAGACTGTTCTAACCTAGAAGAGTTTTCTACAGTGCCAACTTGGAAAAGCTTACTAAAGTGCTTGAGAAAAATGAAAATAAAATCTTTTAAAAACTAAGAAAAATCCAATTAACGCCTCCAAATTGGAGGAGATGGTTTCATCTCTGTCCATCCCAAGGAGTTACTGGCCAAAGCCCACTGGAAGCAGCCCAGAGGAGCTCCCTACACTAATTCCAGCAGCGACTCAGTTCTAGAGGAAAATACTCCTTTCTTCACCTTCCAAAAGCTCATTAGGAAAAGGACCATGTTCATCCTGTTGCCATGCAGTTACAGCTTTTTGTCTCAAAACTCCCTTTCTCTCCCAGAGAAGTGGTGGAGTCACCATCCCTGGAAGTGTTCAGATGCCAAGCAGAGGTGGCACTGCTTGGTTTAGTGGCCACGGCGGGATTCAGGTGAAGGTTGGACTCGGTGATCTCGGAGGGCTTTTCCAACCTTAAGGACTCTGTGATTCCACAAAGATGAGGTCACTCACAGAAGCACTAATGAAACAGTCCCAAAATAATCCCTGCATGGCTCCAACACCAGGAAATGCCCCAGACTGGAGGTTCCCCCAGCACAGCAGGAGGCTGTGACACCGTTTGGTCCCCGCGGGATGTGACACCGTGGGGCTGGCAGGGGAAATGCTCCAAGGGAAGTGAGCCAGGCCAGACAGGAAAACTGAACCATCAACATCTCCTGTGAGTTCCTGCCTCCAGCTGGGGTGAGGAGGAGGCAATGAAGACAGAGCCCTGCTCAGAGCATCCACAGCAACATGAGAACGTCTGCACTGCTCCTGGCAGGGACTTCATGCAAAATGAACTGCAGACAAAATGCACGTTCAATATATTCCAGGAAGACTTCCATTATTTAGAAGTACATTAATCTCATTTCTCTTCAAGTGCCTGAATTAATACAGCAATAATTCCCCTGCAATGAGCTGTAAGTCAAAATAAAGCAGAGCAATGGGGTGGCAAAATGCTGAAGAGTCTCTTCACTGTCACCATTCTACTGTTAAAAAAGCAAAACCTAAACATTTCTTGCAGTGCAAACAAAATTCCAGCACAGGGGATTGAGTTCAATCCTTCAGTGAACCGGAATGTTTAGGTGGAGCTGTTCTAATCAGGGTGGATGGATTGAAATAACTCTCCAGTGTTGTCTGCTCAGAAGCTGAGACAAGCACCTTGGTTAAGAAACTGATCTCAGAAATGTCTGTACCATCCTGGAATCCAAGTTAATTTTACAGCAGCCTGGCTGTCACTGTTGGCATTCACTCGGCTGCTGAACCTCCGAGCTGGTCGTTACCCTGATTTCATAAGCAATAAAATATTTATAACACACAGTTCTCAAGTGCAGAACACACCAAACGTAATTGACACTAATGTCTGCTGTAAGATCCCAACAAGAATAGCATTAAAAAGCAGATAAAATGCTATTTTCATACCACACTGAGCAGACAGGACATGAGTTCAGGGTAGATCAAGCTGTAATTTACACAACAGGTGTAAACTATAAAAAACCTCACACTTTGCTGCTCTAGGTTTATTTCACTAAATCATTCTAAGAACAGAAAAGCATCAGCAATATACTCTGTTTCACTCAGCTGATATCCCATTTCATCCTCCACTTCACCACCAATAAAACACTTGAGAGTCTGAGATGTGGACACGGAGAGATGCACCCTGTGTCACCCCACCTGAAGCCCAGAGGCCTCGTTCCAGAGGGATTTTGCCACTCAGCCCAGTATTGTTGAGGCTGTTAAAGGAATGGCAATGACAGAAAAACAGATTTAAAAACAAAGAAAACAAATAAAAGTGTCCAAGAACACGGCTTGGATCAACCTGGTCTAGTGGAAGGTGTCCTACGGCCGAGGGTCGGAATGCAATCATCTTTAAGGCCCTTCCAGCACAAACCATTCTGGGATTGCGAGATGGGTTGGAACGTGATGATCTTTAAGGCCCTTCCAGCATAAACCATTCTGGGATTGTGGGATTCCACAGTTTCCCCTCCTCCCTGAGCTGAGGAAAGGCCTCACCTGTCGCCGCTGTGCCGCTGCTCGTTCCAGGTGCCGTACTGGCTGTCGGGCTCCTGCACCAGCGTGTCCGTGTCCTTCGCCCCCGGCGGCTGCCTGGAGAAGCATTGCCTCAGCTGGTCCTGCAAAGAAACCTTCTGTCAGTCCTCCAGCCCCTGGCTGAGGGATTAGCAGGTTTTATTGGCAATAACGGGTTGGAATCTGCCAATTAAACTTGGCCGACTGGGAATGAACTTAAACATGGAGAGCTGCTGTGAACTCGGAACGACAACTCTCTGTACAGTAATTCTCTGTATAATAATTACAATAATTGTTTTCCTGGGCAAATAATGGATCTAGAGGTTGGAGCTGACTCCCTGGTTTCAGTAACTCCATGCTGCTTTAATATTGCTCTTATTTCAGGTTGCAGAGAACTTCTCAAAGCACCTATGCGAGCACAAGGGATTCTGATGGGAATGACATTTCATCTCAAGCACAGCAGGCAAACATCAACTCATCAACTCCACTGCTCTCTTCCTGGGTTTAATAAAAAGATCCTTTTTTTGTTTTTCAAGCTTTCTTTGGAAGACATTCAAAATAAAATGCATAAATAAATAAATAAGCACAGGGCCAGACACAAAAAAACCTTCTACAAACTGATGTAACATCCAAATCCAGCGTAGGAGAGAACACGGTGGGTTTGCTTTGTTCTACTCTGACCTCTCCTTTCTTGACTGTTTTTATTCCATGGATCTGCTGCTTTCCCAAGAAGGAAAAAGTGGATCCTGGGCCTGTCCCTTTCCAGGGAGAGAAGTAGGTCAGTGCTGGCACCCCAGATTTGCAGCACACCAATGCCAACAAAGCCCTGCAGTTGTTACTCAGGGAGCTTCAAGAGCTCCTGAAATCCTACACTGGGAGCAGACAATAACTCTTGGTCCCTTTCACCTTCATTACCCTGAACAAATACAAACACGGCTTTCAGCTCCAGATCAGCTTTGCTTATCAAGATTTTATCTGACAGCAAATTACATGGTTTTCCACCTGCCGTTGGAAAAATCCAAGGATTTTTCTCTCTTCTTAAGTATCCCCTGCCTCAGACCCATTGAGCAGAACATGTTGCTAGGACTAGGCCACATCTCTTTCTCTTCAGGCAGCACACACAAAGGAACAATAATTAAGAAATCCCATATTTAATATGTAGAATTCCTTCATATTATTGGGGAGGGCAAAAAGAGAGATTGCATCTTTTCTTGTTTCCTTAATTTTGCACACCTAAAAAATGCTGCCTTAAGACTATAAAACCATTAAGGATAATTCAGCAGTACTGATACCTGGCTACTGAAGAAGTCCCACAACAATGCCAGCTCTCATAACCAGTTCTTATTTCCCAGTGGCCACAGCCACTCTCCAGCCCTGTTGTGCTCTTTGCTGCTGACAACGTGTTTGTGTTTTAACCCAAAGACAAACCACAAAAGGCTCCACCATTTAGTCCAACTATCACCACACAGAGTGGAGTTAAAGACTAAGTTAAATTCTGTCTGTAATACTCAAGTAAAACAGGCTCAATTTGTGAGTTACACGGAACAGACGTTTCCTGCTTTTCGTGCTCCAGATGTTCCTGCAGCCCCAGAATTCACTGGTTCTTCCACTTTATGCAATCATAGGATTCTTAAGGTTGGAAAAAAACCTCAAAAAGATCGAGTCCAACCTATCCCATATAGATATCTAAATACAGATATGTACATGAATGCCCGGAGGCGAGTTAAGCTCTTACATTTCCCAGTCCATGCCAGGTACAAGATTCCAAACGCGAGCCAGGCACACGCTGCCTCCAGCATGGGGAAGATAGTCTGGTTTTTCCTAGAAACCACAGGGCATTTCCTCCTGCTTGGCTGTATGTTTTGCCTTCCACAAACTCCCTCTGCAGCTTCCCAATCCCATGATTTGCTCCAGGGGAATCTCGGGCTCAGCTCTCACCCAGTGACCACAGCACCTTTGGCCGGTGGCTGCACTTCTAGGAAAGGCACTAACAAATACCAGTGGTTCTTCTCACTTCCCTCCCAACTGTCCATGCTCATTCAGGGGTTTTTTTTCACACCTTGATGCTTGTTACGAATTTTTTTCAATCCCAATCTCACACCACGAGTTACCCCACTCCTATAAATCAATTTGTACAGTATTTTCCACTGGTTACGACCAAAGCCCGTTAGCCACAGCACAGACCTTTTTATTTGCAATCACTCACACTGTTTCTACTAGAAATTAAACTAAAAAGCTTAGAAACAGGAACAGGAGCAGCAGAGGAGCAACTTCTGTCCCACTGCAGTGGGGAGCCCTTGTTTACACAGCCCTGAGTTATCAGGGCCGTGGGGGCTGGACAGGAGAGGTGTGGACAGCCCAGATAACAACGGCTCAGCAGCCACAGGGGTCAAGTTTAGATGCCAAGACACCACCCCTGGGAAGGCTCAGTAATTCCTAACAACATTTTACTCTGTTGGCCAGAATGACACCATCAGCAGAGTTATTTCTCCGTGCTAAACCCAAAACAAGCAGGAAAAAGAAATAAAATTACTACTCCTGAAGACATCGTGAGGTTAAGTTCAATGCAACAAACAAAGTCTAAATGTCAGGAATAAAATGCTCCAAACTCTAGGAAATCTACAGTTCTCTACCTTCTAAAGACTTTGTTATATTCAGAACCATAATTTCATTTTGCTTCTGGAGGAAGCTGCTTATTTCAAGACGATTGTGTCCTTCCCTGACAGGCCCTTTCAATACGTACTATTTAAGGTGCCAAATGATTAATTGGGAAAAAATAAACATTCTCTAGGTACTAAGCACAAAAATAAGGAGTGGGAAGAGGAGCTGATCCTCTCCTTGGCTGGTGGAGGAGGTGTTGGCTGGGGGCACCGAGGGCGGTGCAGAAAAGCAATTTATAGCCTGCGCAGCAGCTCGGAGGAGAGGGGGTGCTGAGGAAGGAAGCAACAACAAACCAGGAAGATTTTCCTTGCCAGAAAGTCATTATTAGCAAGAATGAAGAGTTTTAGCTCTTCTTTTAAAGACCTCTTTTCTATCTTTGTCACCACACTCCTGAAAGACTCAAGGCAATCAACACATGAAGACAGGCCAGGTACAGACATTTCCTCCATAAAAAGAATATTCAGGAAACTGGAAAACCAATCATTCCAAAGGAAAAAGCAGTAAAGAGGGGTCTGGTGTCTTTTTAGCACACAAAATAAACCCAAATTAGAACTTTTCTAATTTATGATGACAGAAAAATCTCCCAAATCAAATAAAACCAACGCCTGATCCAGGTTTCAAGTGCTGCAATTCTCCAAGCTTTGATCTTTAACTTCCCAATTCTTACACCAGGAGCCAGGAAAAAAAAAATCTACTTAATTCTTCTATAAAACAAAACAGCTGAGTTGTGTCCTGCTTTGCCTCTGGTTCTTCTTCTAAAATGAGCCATTATGATTATGCCTCTTCCAGTCCTCCCTTGGGATGAAGCTGGGCTTGGCTACAGTCCAGGGCTGATTACTCCTGCAATTTCCCGTTCCTGAAAACGATGCACACACAGCGTTGGTCCCACCAGCCCCAAAATCACCTCTAACTCTGAGCCAATGCAGACATTTATGTGCAAAACCCTCCTGCACTGATGGGAAATGAAGACCTGGCACAGGAGAAACACCAGCTCTGAGAGATCTCCTGAGTCAGAAGCTGCACAGACAGTTTCAAAAATATCTTTGTTTGCCAAGGAGCCCGAGACATCAGCCAGCCAAAGTGACAGCCCACAGCTTGAGTGTGAACGTTCAGAGCTGAATTCCACTGGCATGGAGTGGATACGAAGAGGAACTGCACAATGGAAGGAAGTTTTGACCATCTGCCTTGTTAACATACAACTCAGAGAAAAAATGGTGCTGATTTCTTGAAAAGGGCTTTTTTTTTTTCATTTTTCCTTCTCCTCACTTTATTTAAAGAAGTAAACTATGTGGTCAACTTGCCTCTTAAGTGTGACACTGCATTTAAGCAGAGCTCACAAGCCTTTACAAATCCAGAAGAGTATTCCAGCTCTTCCCCTGCAGCATGCCAGGAAGACAGCTACAGACCTCCACCTATCCATATTTTATGATATTATTTTTTAGTTGACTCTGCTTTGAATGGGATGCTGGGCTCGATGAGCTCCACGGGTTCTTTATAACCTAAATTATTCTACAATTATTCTGAGGATTCTGAGGTCTAAGAGGTGAACTATATATTTTGGAGCACTAACAAAAATACCAGAACACAACATCAGATTGAAACCAAGCAACGCCGAAAACTCCACCACAATAAAAGAGTCTATGGGTCACAGCCCGTGGATTTTAATTTGGAAGTACCCAAATGCCAGGAGAACAAGCGGGAAGAGGATCCCAGGATTTCCATCTGTACTTACTATCCATCCAATGAATGCTGCCCATAAGGAGTAAGTCATGGCTCCAGCTCCTCTTAGTTCCCAGCAATCAGGTGGGACTCAGGCTGGTGAGATCGGCCAACTCTGTGCTTTAATTAATTGCTGAATGGAGTCAGTGCCTCAGGGAGCGTCCCAGGCTGCAGCAGCACCTTCTGCCCCCACCCTCTCTGCTGCAGCCCCAGATAAAGAGTTCCAGGAACTGCCCAGCTGAGCTCAGGGATGAGTTACAGAACTTCCAGCACAAGGGAAGGCTCCCCAGCCCTCCCAAACGCCCCAGCCAGCACAACAGCCTCAAAGAGGGCAGCACTGCACCATCCCTGGAGCCCAGCCCCAAGAGCAGGGACAGAATTAATGGGATTAATCCATCCCAGAACCTGCAGGTCTTTACAGCACGACACAGCCGCCTCCAGCGAGGTCAGAAGTAAGGAGATGGCAGCGAGTGGCCGTGGTGTCTGCTCAGGTGGAGCATCCCTCTGTGGGGTGTCCAGCTCTGGGGCCTCAGCACAGGGAGGACATGGAGCTGTTGGAGTGAGTCCAGAGGAGGCCATGAACATGATCAGAGGGATGGAGCAGCTCTCCCATAAAGAAAGGCTGAGCTGGGGTTGTTCAGCCTGGAAAACAGAAGTCTCCAAGGAGGCCTTACTGTGGCCTTTCAGTATCTGAAGCGGCTCCAAGAGAACTGGGGAGGGACTTTGGTCAAGGGGGAATGGCCTCCCACTGACAGAGAGCAGGTTTAGATTAATGTTAGGAAGAAATTCTTCCCTGTGAGGGTGCTGAGGCCCTGGCACAGGGTGCCCAGAGCAGCTGTGGCTGCCCCATGATCCCTGGAAGTGTCCAAGTCCAGGCTGGATGGGGCTTGGAGCAACCTGGGACAGTGGAAGGTGTCCCTGCCCATGGCAGGGGGGGGAAAAAAATGGGCTTTAAGGTCCCTCCCAACCCAGACCATTCCATGATCCCGCTGGCCCTGGTGCATCCTGGGCTGGGCAGAACAACCTGGTTTTATGTGGAAAAAGGGGGGAGCTGCTGCTGCTGCTGCTGAACGCACAAGCAACGCCTGGAGAAACGCACGTGTGCCCCACGTGACTGAGAGCACTCACACAACAGATTCAGCTCTCTTAGATCCTAAGGAGCTACGCTGCTCTGCTCAAAAATCCTTTAAATAATGGATGCTTCCCTCTCCCATGGGCACTGGAGTACGTTCCAGTCCCACGGTACCAAGCATCTCATAAATGCCAGCAGCCCCGACAGCCTCCCTGTTGCTATGCAACCCTGGGCTGCCTTTCCATATGTGTTTTCCCTGCCTCTTCCACAGGGATACGATACCCAACCACCAATTACAGCCCCGATGCTAAAGCCTGACAGCACTTCCCTTACGAAACAGGAGTTGTTTTTAGAGGGTGACTGGTCTACTTCTCCACCTTGTCATTGCTTCCCCATTGATGCACAGGCCTGAATCCCAACCCCTTCCTTCTCCCTGGACAGGCAGAGTAAAAATTGCAGCAAAAGAGATGTACTAAAGGGGCTCCAAGAGAGCTGGAGAGGGACTTTGGACAAGGACGTGGTAGGGAATGGTTTTAAACTGGCATAGGGCAGGTTTAGAGTAGATATTAGGAAGAAATTCTTCCCTGTGAGAGTGGTGAAGCCCTGTGGCACAGGCTGCAACACCAGAGACAGACCCAAAGTCTACCCAGCATCGATTCTGGCCACAACAGAGAACGTGGTCAAATGAATGCAGATGAAGTCGGTTTTGCCAGGGATCTGGTTACGATCACGCAGTGACATCAGCTCCCTGCTCCTGCAGTGACTCCCGGGGCTGTTATCCTCCTCATTCCACAGAGGATTTCAAAGACATTTGAGAGTTTGTCATTTTTTCTACCCTGCAAATGGAGCTGCTCTGCCCCGCTGTGAACACTCACCGCACACACGTCAGCTGGTTCACGGCAAGGCTGAAGATGGAGCAGAGGTTCAGTCAAGGTGCAAAAAGCAGACGAGAACCAAATTCTAAATATAAGCCCTGCTAGGGCTGAGTGAGCCACGACAGCACTTCCTCTGAGAGGTGGGAACGTACCACACCACAGCAGAGGAACTAGCTGGGAACATCTTTAAAACCTCTCCTATGTCATCAGATTAAATTTCCTTTTCAGCCTCAGGCAGCCAAGCTGATAAGGAATGAACCCCCAAGAAAGCCAAGGCAGCAGGAAGGAGCCAGAGGCTCCATCAGGAAGATCCTGAGCAGTCACAGGGAATCCAGGCTCTCCTCAGGGCTTGTGTAACTCCCATCAGCGGTAATAAAACCTGGCACCGAGCGTGGAACAGGATCCCTCGACTCCAACACTGCAAGAGGCACAAGCCAGAACAAGGCAATTTCATACTGGGGTGCCAAGGAGGGAATAGATTTGCTTTTTTTGAAAGGCTGCATAGTTGAAATCAACACCTCCTACTCGAAATGCTGCATTTCACAGCTCTTCTGCACAGTTAACGTCTCTCCACATGAGACACAAGCTAAACTTCAAACAAACATTCCTGGGAAAGAAGGGCTCCTTAGCTTAAAGGCTGGAATTAAAGATGAACAGAAAGTGATAGGATTTCCTGACAACAAGTGGATAACAAACGTTACAACACACAGCAAGCACAGCTCAGGAGATGTTTTAGGAGACAGCAGTCAAAACACACACACAATGAACAGCAGCAGTGTTGCCCAAAACTTTCACAATATTACCAATTCCAGTAAAAAATGGATTGCCAGGATAGGGAGGCTGTGAGGCCCTGGCACAGGGTGCCCAGAGAAGCTGTGGCTGCCTCAGCCCTGGAAGAGCCCAAGACAGGAGCACGGCCTTGAAGTTGGAGCAACCTGGGACACCGCAAAGTATCCCAGCCCATAGCAGGGGGTGGGACTGGATCATTTTAAGGCCCCTTTCAACCCCAATCCTTCTAGCATTCTGTAATTCTAAGCCTTGTGTTCAGAGAAGTTTTTGTTTAATACAATTTATTTCTCCTGAAAGCTGTCACTTAGAGCTTTAAAAAAAAGGATTAAAAAAAAAAAAGGCAGTAAGGTGGATGAGCACAAAATACCAGCTCTAAATCTATTTATGGTATTTTCTTCTTGTTTAAGAGCATGGTAAAAATCAACTCCTTGCAGTCAGCCTAAGTGAAATCACTGAGTAAAGTCATTTAAATAATTATTTCTGTCAAAATAATGAGAGAACAACAAAGGCAGCCACCAAATGCCCATCACTATGGGTTTCTGGCCCAGATTTATCTGCCAGCTACGTTCATGGCCTGTTAAACCAAAGAGAAGTTATTAAGAATGAAAAAGCAGGAACTGTTTCAGCACTGGCCCTTGTATCTTCATTAATTAAACTGAACAGCTTCACTCCTCCCCCCACCCCCAAACAAGACAAACAACTCATTTTTAAAGCCTGCTTGCTGCAAACTTCCTTCCCCCTACCCTAACAGCTCCCTAGGAATTTAAAGACAAAATTTAAAGATTGAAATTCTATTTACTGGTAGTACCAAAAAATTATTTTTGAGAACAATTCATTGTGATCTCAGTGAATATTAGGGCAGAGCAGTTCAGCAACTATCCACTGTAGGGTCTGTACCTATTCCAAGTTCAGAATCAAAGTGCCAACTTGTAGTAATTTCTTTTTACAAATCGTTTGCTGAAGGATGTTCACCACAAAGGACAAACTTTTTGCAGACAGACTTGGGTACAACAGAACAGGCACTGCAGATCAAAGCTCTTTTATAAGCAGAGGCACAGGCCCAGGTGAAAGCAGGTGTGGAACTCAAACCAGGACCCTCACCTGCCCCAGGAAGGGATCCTGTTCTATGGGAAAAGTCAGAGACCCACCAGCTCTCTCCAGGAACAAGCTGCACAAGCTTAGACTGGCTTGAAAAGAAACATTTGGGAAGATTGATAAAAACTGGGATGGGAATTTCAGCCTCTAGCAGGGAAAAGGCTGTAGGATGCAACAAAAACCCTCAAAAGGACTAAGTGCCCTCCCAGCACATCTGGGACACGCGCAGCAAACAAATCACTCCACTTCCATCTTTACTTTGGAATTGCATTAAAAACTGAATCCAGTGATGCTGCCAGATGCATTATGAATGAAAACTCCATTTTCTTTGACTGCCCAGTACACCAAAAGCAAACCACTACTAAATGCACTTTGGTGTTATTTTTAGCACATATCAGAGCAATTTAGGAAAAACACATCGACCACTCTCAGCCCCAGAATTCATCTTTCCTGTTCTGTGTGAAACACCTCTGAGGTTTTCCATGACTTTTTTTAGCAGTGTAAGTGGAGCCAAGGGCATCAAACAACTGGCCTGGTTTTATTCTAAGCCAACAAACCTTGAGACCTAGAACAGTGCTGGCTGTGAAACCAGATCTCACACCTATAATAGAACCATGACCGACAGACCCTGATTAAATCAGAGGCCATGTTTAATGCATGTATCTCTGCTCCTCTTACAAAGACACCAAGCTGATGACATGAGATGAAAACGGACAATTAACTCAATAAAAATACCCGAAAGAAAAATCAGCTTCTATTTAAAAGGTCTCACTGCAAAGTAAAAACTTCTGCAAGCTCAGCTATGGATTTGCAGATGTGAGGGTGAAGAAGTTTACTCCCACTGACTTAAACTGAGCTGCCTGAGTTGAATTTGGACAGGTTTCCTTGCCTTGTACAATGCCAAGTTCTCCACCAGCAGCCACCAGTGGCAGCAGGGAAGGGAGCTGGAAGCCACTGGCCCTCGCTGTGCCAGGCAGGAGCTCATTGAGCACGGCTGCTCCTTGTTTAAAAACTCCATCAGCACCGAGTGACTGCTCTACACTACAGCCCTAAAGCAGCACAGGAGCCAGTTTACATGAATTACACACTTTTTACTCATTCCATAGCTTTCTGTAGTTTTAAAGACTAAGACAGGCCCCTGTTGCAATCAGATAAAAAAGCACCAGCTCCAGGTCTGTGTTCACCAGTCACTTGCCACAAATACAATGGCACCAACCACAAACTTCTTGGGAGTGCTCAGACCTTAAGTTCAAGCACAAGCGAAACCAAATTCACCCATGAAGCCAAGCACAAGCAAAATTCCTGCTGAACCAGAGGAACAGCAGCTCCAGCACTGTCACCAGTGACTTAAGTGAAAAGGTCACCCCGTATCTCCTGATTTCTGCTCCGTAAGCAGGGCTGTGTAGGACAGCAGAATGCTTGTCCTCTGCAGGTTTCACATTCCCACTTTTCAGCCTTCTTTCACCCGAGTTGTTCATTTAGATGATTCCACTAAATCTAAAACACCAGCTCAGAAGAGAAGCCAAGAGAACCTCACCATACTAACACTGTAACAGTGGTTACCAAATATTTTCTTCTTCATTCTTTTGTGCTTACTTGACACTATTTTCTTTCCCAGTCTGTCCAAACAGGACATGGATAGCAAGCTGGGACAGAAATGCTCTACCCAGAGCTGATAGAGAGCACTGGAAACAGCAGTATTCAAACACCACACCTGCCCAAGGAATGCAGCGTCACCTGCACTCATTCCCTGAGCAAACCCCGCGAGGCCACAGCAGAGCTGCCCGTGTTTACACTTCACAGTGAGTAACTGTTTTGTTTAATAATAAAAAAAAGAAACCAAAACATTTTAGCCACTTCAGAGAGTTTGGATTTACCCACACGTTGGCACCAAGGCTTGGGGCCCCTTTCCACACAACTCCACCACAATCACTCACTTCTCCCAAGTCAAACATCGGGCTTAAATCACCAGTTTCAGGTACAGCTCAAACCACTGATTTCAGCTCCTTTCTGTGAAATAAAACAGAATAAACCAGGTTTGTTTCCCTTTCACTCCCTATCACCCTGAACCTTTGCTGCTTTGGAGGATGTGCCAGAACTAGGACTGGTCGGGAGGATCATGGCAGCCGCAGCCCTCAGGAAACCAGCCTCTCCTCCACCACTCTGCCATGCCAAGGAAGTCCTTCCTGAACATAACCTGGAAGCTAATGGAAAAGGGAGGGGAAAGGGCTCTGTCTGGCACAGAGCCGTGGGGGGAACCAAGAGCTCTTCACCTTTACTTCGCTCCCAGGAATTGCACCCTGCCTCTGCCACACCGCAGCCTTCACAAGTCACATTGACCCTATCACTTCTATGGCATGACAAAGTAGGAAGCATTCTGAGAAAAACCATCTTTTTTTTCAATAAAAGGAGGGAATAATGATCATTTATGTTGCCTGCACAGTGACAGCACTTCACTCTTCTTATAAATTTAGCTCCAGGCATTTTTTACTGGAAAATCACAAATACTGAAGCACACCCAAAGCCACGCTGGCCTGTACCGGGGAACTGACCAACAGCAGCCCATTTTCAGATCAACTTTCTAATTTCAGACCAATACTTGTCCTACCGTACTGTCTTGACTCAAAATCAACCACATTTTCCCCATTCCCCAAACCCTGACTCCCTGGCAAATGAAAACATCCACCTGCAGGAAGAAAGCAGCTGGGGAGCAGACAGACAGACAGCACTATCTGGAGGTGTTCTGGGGGCTGTTTTTAGATGGAAAAGCAGACAGGAGGTAGGTTTTGTAAGGAGATAAAACGCTGCAACAAACCCGAAGGTTTGCACTGTATTCTCTCCCTTGAGGGTCTCAAAAAGGTGCATCGCTTACAAGCTCGGGTGGCTCTGAGCTGGGCTGCCTCTTCCTCAAAGAGGAAAACCTCTGCTGACTCCGCACTGAAAACCTTCGGAAGGACTCTCTGCTCCGGGATGCAAAGTGCCTGAAGGAAGAGGTTCTCTTGAAAGGAGTCCTGGTGCCACCTTCCCCGCCACTCCGCTCATGAGCCACCGCAGTAGTGACTAAATTTAGTGCTTCCTGCAAGGATCTCCGCACTGTGCCCATCCACTGGGTCATGTGAGTTTGTGCCACTGTCAGTTTGTCTCCAAGGTAATCCATTTTTTTTTTTCCAGCAGAGATGAGATATCAATATTCAGTAGCAATTAAAATATATTCTCCTTAACAACCCCGATTTTTATTTTGCGAAAAGTGATTCCGTGTATAAAATATTTCCGGCTAAGGTAAACAGCACGGCACTATCACCCTCAGCATATTCCTGAAATTAAATAACCAAAGATGTGAGGTGGGAGATTGGTATTTGTCAAGTAGGAAAAAATAAAAGACTTTTCCTACTTACAATCGGCTTTCCAGAGTTCCATCAAAATATGTTTAATTCAGCCATGTTAAAGAGATAAATCAATGTTTAAATCCTGACACAGTCACTTGAAACGAGTCCGTTTGCATGCAGAGAATTAGGCTATTACTCTCTCATTTCAGAGCAGGAAAAGCAACTCCCTTTTTAAGCCAAGTTTTTGTTCTGCTGTAAATATCAGAAGGATAAAACAAATCTTATTCTCCCGGCTCGGCCACTCGTCAGGTGAGAGTACACTGACCAAAGTTCTGGTGCTCCTATACAATCCATTTAGCAGCAAACCGATTCGATCTTCTAAACAATAAATCCAGATTCTTTTCTTCCCAAAAAAACTCCGCAGGAGGCTGTCAGCAGCAGAATCCCCTCCTCACCAGCCTCGCTGCCTTCGGAACCATCCTGGAGCTCTCCCCTGGCAGAACTGCGGAGCGAAGCCGGGGGAGGCTGACGGGGAAGCGTGTCCAGCCTTCCCCGCGGGACTCGCCGGCTGCTCAGAGCCTGCCAAAAGAGCTGCTGGATGACATCAGCTCCTCTGCTTCCAGGAGGGCTCCCAGCCGAGGGACAAACGCACGGAGTGTCCCCACGCCTGCTCTCCTCACGCGGCTCTGGAAGCAGCTCTGGATGCACAGCTGCTCGTAGCCCGCCTGGCTCCCACAGGCAGGGTCTGCCACGCTCCCAGCGCTCCCGACTAAGGCACACGAGGTTACAAGCAGCAGAACGCTGCCCTCTGGAATGCCGATCCCTCCTCTCCGTCCCTGCCCTCGCCTGTGCTCCGGGGTGGAAACAATGAGGAGGTGACCAGCCGCAGAGGTCTGCCCAAGGAAGGATCTGGGCTGGGCTTTATTATAGTACAGGCAGGGTTACCATGGCAACGCGGGGAACAGCATCTGCTGGCTCCGGAGCAGGCAGGAGTTGCACAGATCTATTGGAATGATTCACAGTTTGCGTACGTCACGTGGAATTACTGATTTTAACCCTTCCTGCGGAACGCGGCTCTGCCGGGGAACGGCTCACACCGACGCCAGAGGATTCCCACCGGGATGGGGCTACACCTACACCCCCCTCCTGCTGCTCAACGGGCACCTGGGCAGTGCCAGCAGCTGTACCTGGTGCATTGTGCCATTCACGGCCTCAGAGAGGGCACGTCCCAGTCACTGACTGTGCTATGGGCACGGGATAATGATTAAGCCAGAGGCTCAAACCAAAGCTGAACAGGTCTGACCATTGGGAGCCGGTTTTTTTTCCCACTTCCCTACACTGTTTCCTGTCGTGAGGAAGGGCTCCGAGTCCTTCCCCAGCTCCTGGGAGACCATGGTCGGTACTGCAAACCCAAAACGATTGAGGGTAATGACAGGACCCCAAGTGCCACCAGCCATGGAATTCCCGGGAGTAGCCCACTTGGGAGGACGGCAGGAATAAAAGCTATGGGTTTAAATCAATAAAACTAAATTTATGACGTAAGTTTGGACTTAAAAGTCCAAAGTCAAGCCGTGACTAGTTCAGGACCGAGGGGAAAGAGGCAAGACGGGCATGTTGGAAGCTGCTCGCTCTCTTGTTTGTTCAAGGGGGTTTGTGGCTGTTGCTTAACCTGCCATACAAAGTACCATGAACTTGCATCACCCTCTGCTCTTCTGAACCATCCAGGAAGAGATTCAATGGAACAAAGAACTTCTAGATAACATTTGATGCAACGGTTCTTGCGTAAGGTTTACTGCACCAGAAATGTGCCTTGCGGACATGCATGAACCTAAGGTGCCCTGAGGAAATGGGGCGCCCTTCCCTTTTAATCCCTGTTTTTAGGAGCTCAACTCCGCCAAACTGTAACTCAGCTCCAAGAAAAACATCAGTGACAAAATGTAGCATTCCCTTATTCTCATTTTTCAATGTATTTGTTTTGAACATTCTCAAATTAGCAGCCTAACAAAACCCCTCAGTGATAAAAGAAAATCCAACCAACAGAGAAAATACTTTTTCCCCCCCTCACACAGCTCTTCTCTTAAAGAGCTGCAGGGTTATTTTTGCATGGAAATGGAAAGAGACAGTTTTGACCAGATGCCCCAAGAGCTGGGTGTTTCTTAGATTTGTAGAGAAATAGGAAAAAAATTAATTTATCAACCAGAATTACGGATAATGCTTCACGAACGACGGCGATCCTGCACCCAAAGCTGGAATTTAAGACTTACAGCACATTTTTATGCTGTTAAATCTAAGTGTGATATTTCAAACATCTGCGCCTTTGCAAGTGCAGCTCTGTGCCTGCTGCAGTGCAGGGATTCTGCACGGGGCACTCTGCCATTCCAGAGGGTTTCAGGCTCCATCTGATGCGGGAGCCCCTGAAATAGCAGCCCGAGAGCTCTGCCTGGAGCTGCCATGTGAGTTAGTCAGCACTTCCTTCACCTCACCAGGACGGGCAGAGCAGAACCCAAATTTAACTCCCCTTCTGGAATATCACCTGGGGCAAACAGGGGGAGAGGCACAGCCAGATTTCACCAAGGATCCACAGAGCAAGGCGCTCCTACAGCTCGCTGCAAGGGCTCCTCACAAGCGCATGGAACTTGAATTATCTGAAAATTGGCTACAGAATATATTCCACTTTTTTATTATACCTCCCCTGAAAAGAAATGTTATACCAAATATACCATTTCTGTCCTCAGAAGATTGGAAAACTGCTGATTTGAGTCTTTCTGCAATACTAAATTTAGGATCTTCTGGCACCACGTGAACACTCTGCTGGGTATTAAAGCATCTAAATTACTGCTTAGATTTACACCTCAATTAACATCAGGGCAAAACGCTTTAGAGGACAATCAGATGCACCTTCACCATCGAATTCAAATGGTTGGAGATTTTTCCACCTCTTCAGCTGAACTTGCAGAGGAGTGGACCAAGATGAGCTTTAGGGTCCCTTCCCTTGGAGACCATGGGCACCTTCCACTAGACCAGCACTAAGCCCCATCCAACCTGGCTTTGGACACTTACAGGGACAGGGCAGCTTCTCTGGGCACCCTGTGCCAGGGCCTCACCACTCTCACAGGGAAGGATTCTCTAACTGGCCCCCAGCCCAGCAGTCCTGGCTGAGTGAGGGCTTGTTCCTGAACAAGAACAGCACAAGATGATCTTCTGCCCTTGACAAATCTGAGTGATTATCTCACCCTGGGTCTGTCAGGGATCTGCAGCCCCACAAAAGCGAGCACACACACACACAGCTACCCAAACTGCATGACTAATTACCTCAGTATAAATGGGACCTCGTTATTCAAACATTGCTGGATACTTCCATTATTAACATCTCTTCCACCTACAGCTCAAAAACACAACCCTGCACAAAGACCTAACAACCCTCGTTTCTCTCCTCATTCAGTAGAAAACAAAATTCCACACTTACATTATATTTTCCAAAAGCCTCTTACAGCTCATTTGGAACTTCACCTGCTCTCAAATACATGTAATTACATTAATGACTCTGTGGGATTGGAAGGTCAATTTAAAGAAGGCCTGCAAGCAGCAAAGCAGAGAACATGCAGTCCAGGAGGGGCAGGTGGGACTTGCAGCCTCTCTGTGGGTGCAAGTCCTTCCAGCCCATGGGGTTCCCCTACCACCAGCTCCATCCCAGCAGCATGGAACTGGGAAGGAAAGCCAGCTGAAAACCCACCAAGACACCTGAGATTAGTTTTCACCTCAACTGGGTCCCCTGAAGGATCCTCTGCCAGCAAAGCAGACGGGACAGGATGGACAACCTTAATCTGGACTGTGAAAACAGTTTCTGCTCTTCCCTTGTGGGAACCTCAGTCAGGAATTCACTCTCTGATGGGCTCCTCTTATCACCCCCTCATCACTCCAATTAGCAATTAGCATTAATTCAGGCATTTCCAAAGGGTTTTCTGTGAGGCATCATCCCACCTGCGAAGAGCAGGAGCCAGCACTTGTGAGGACCACCCTGTGACACCCAGTGCTCAGCACCCCCCGGGAGCAGAGCCTGCCCTTGTAAGGCTGTCCTGGCCCTGCATT
This sequence comes from Oreocharis arfaki, assembly GCA_013398015.1. NCBI lineage: Eukaryota > Metazoa > Chordata > Aves > Passeriformes > Paramythiidae > Oreocharis > Oreocharis arfaki. The sequence continues at coordinate 92,680 of VZRR01005158.1, read as the reverse complement.
CCACACCAACTCTCCTCCTGCTTCATTAGTAAGACAACTTAATTTAACCTCTTGTGTTTGACATGATGGACTATTTAAAGATGCAGCACTGGGTTGGGCTCAGTTGCACAGCTCCAGACTCAATTATTCTTGGGCTCCTCAGACATGACAAACAACTCATGGTTTTACAGGCTCCTTATTTTTCCCTCTGTATTCTGTGTTTTGCCAGCTGAATTGTCACATTCCAAGAAGGAGCAGCGAGCATTCCCAACTGCAGGCTGAATTTCTTACATGAAACACCCCATGGTGAAGATTTTACCACGTCACCTTCAAATTCTTATTTAAAGTAAAAAAGAAATGCCTGGCTGCACCTCTGGCAGAGAGAGACCAAAGCACAACAGCTGGAGCAGAAGACCTGCTCCATGGTAGATACTCAGCTTGCTCACCACTCCGGTCCAGGAATTCCCTTGAAACTTAACACAGCCAAAGACAAAAGGCCTTGATGGTTCTATCTATTCTGTGCTTTTTTTTAAATTTTCATGGTGATACAACAATACAATTCATTGAGATGCCCAGATGGCCTCACCTGTAGACTCTACAGCCAAAAGAAAAAGAGGAAAAAACCAAAAGAGAGGAAAAAAGAGTGGAATGGATGGAGTGTTCTAACCCAAGGACTTTGGACAGTGTCCATACAGAGAAATCTCTTTTGTAACCTGAAGCCCCAGGTATCTCAATATTTACACCAAATATTTGGTTTTTATTCCTACTTTCATTTTCTACTGAAAATAAAAGAAAATTACACTCATGGCCACAGCTCTAATTAATGATTATTCAAAGTCTTGGACAACTTGCAGAGAGACCTTGGCATTAAAGGTGTTTCACTTGCACACACCAACTACAAGAGGCTGAAATTCCATTTCCAGATTTTTCCTTCTATTAGGTAATTTTAAAAGCCCTCAAAGGCCTCACAAACCAGTGAGCAAGGAGAGGCTGTGGAGGCAACAGGCTCTGCATCAATACTGATAAAGTTGACACAAGCACACACAGATATAAGAGGTTTTTAAAGAAATGTGTAAAAGCATTTCAGAAAAGATCCCATCAATGTAGTGCATGGCTACCTTAAAAAATCTTTATTTTAAACAGAGGTGAAAAGTCTTACAAAAAAATTTAAATCTGCATTCCTTGTTTTCCTTACAGAACTACCCTTGTGATAAAGAAAACACATGAATAGTTTTCATGACTGAACGAATGCTCCATATACTTGTTTATACCTGCCAGAGTAATTTTTCCATTCTACTGCCATGCTGATCCTTGATGGGATCAGCAAAAAAAAAATGAACTTTCCCATTTTATTTGTAATCAAAAAAGTCAGCCATCCTTTCCCTGCACAGCATTCTGGGCACTTTTGCAGTAGCATCTCATTATTTCAAGATTAATAAAAATCTGTAAATAAAGGTAACTTTGATGTATAATTTTTTGAAATATAATTTTTACACTCCAAGTTCTTAAACAATTTAAATACAACTATGAGTAAAAACTGCAACAACTAAAGCACGACAGTATTTCAGGAAGTGCCAATTCTTTTGTCCCCTAAACTACATTTCTCCTGAACCTAAGCAAGGCCCAGTTAAACATCCTGAACATACACAGCTTTTGTGCCTTGAATTGTTTCAGTGTAAAACAAAGCTATCAGTGTTAAAGCTGAGGAAACCAGCTAAAAATATACGATGTTGTTTGCAAGCCCATGTCCATAATCCTGCAGCACTTCCCTTCCAGCTCAATGGAGGAGGAAAAACTGAAAAAACAGAAACAGGAAATTCCTACAGCACAAATACGCTGGAAAGGACTGAAACAATTTTCTTTACATTTGTTTATGTCCAAGGGATCAAGCCAAGCAAAAGACGGATAGTTACAGGCTGTTTTTAATTTGTACAAACAAAAATCCAGCGTGAAGGTGTCTGCAGTGGACCTTCCCTGCACCAGGGAGGAAAAACAAAGTAGTGCCATAGTTAAGGCTCTCCCGGGAAGTCCATCATGGGAACAGTTGCTGCTCCATCACTTGACCCAGTGGCCATGTTAAGCACAGATAACCACAAAATATCCTCAACTGAGACTTCTCGAGCACAGAACACGGCCTAAAAGACCTCCACCTGCTGAAGTTTTCTCCCAGGGCACAGAGGGTGAGTGGAGAGCACGAAGACAAGCAGGAGAACACGCTGCTCCTGCTTCACACCTCCTGCCTGAAGAGATGTCACAGCATTTGTTCTCCTCACTGAGGGTGCTCAGGAAATCTCCCACTACTGAAGGCTCAGATCTGACTCACAAAATTCAGGGAACACTCTGAAGGAAGAGCTTTTTTTTCATGCAAGGGATTTCCTTCTTCAAAGATCAGTAACAAGGAGCTGCTTCTGAACCCATTCCAGCTGTTCCCGGTGTGATCACATACTGCCCAAGGCCTGTCTGAACACCGTTCTTCCATCTTCTCCCTACAAAACACTATTCCATGCGTCTTCCACTCACATCAGGCACTGCTTGATGGCAGTAAACTGACCAAACACCAGCTGTAAGTTAATACAACAATTCCTTCACCCATTTTAACCCATTTGATGATGAGAGCAGAGGATTTATCTGCCATGGCTGTGTAACCCTAAGTGCACACACCTTCCTTCACTTCCAGGTCCCTCTGCTCTTACTGCCTCCTCCTCCTCTTCCTCTCAGGCACAGCACAACAGCCCCATGCTCCCACATCCCCCAGGACATGGACAGCACAAAGTCCATACTGCCTCCCCTTACATGCCAGGGATTTATTAGTCTCCACCAGAAATCACTAAACCAAATACCACATTTTTTCCAAGCTTCATTCAGGCTCCAGATTTACCCAAAGCTACATTTTAAGAGCAGCTGTGCCCTGCAGTACAAATCCTGTGGTATCCTGAGGAAAGTCCTCTACAAAAAGCTACTTTGCCCAAGCTCAAGCAGCTCCCTAAAAATGCCGTTTCCTTTCAGCACAGTAAACACGCAGTGGCTGCATGAACAACTCACCACTGCTGAAAGGACAGGAACAATAGTGGGAACTTGGCTGTCTCCCAGCATCAGCAACATGGACAACAGCTTGGGAAAGCAGGAACTGAGTCAAAACAACTTTAGATCAAAATATTAGGGGGGAGGCAGTGAAGTTACCTCTGCTTTGTGTGTATAAATGAGGTTTAACAATCCTCTTTAGCCTCGTGTCACAGAATGGTTTGGGTTGGAAGGGACTTTAAAGCTCACCCAGTTCCACCCCCCTGCCATGGGCAGGGACACCTTCCACTGTCCCAGGTTGCTCCAAGCCCCATCCAACCTGGCCTTGGACACTCCCAGATATGGGGCAACCACAGCTTCTCTGGGCAACGTGTCCCAGGGCCTCCCCACCCTCACAGGGAAGAACTTTTTCAGAAGCATATTCACAATTCCAGACTTAAAATAAAGGGAGGAAGAGCAGGCACAGTCAGCCCCACCTCCAGCTGCCCTGAGCCTGGAACGACACAGTCACCACAAAAAAACAATTACCAGGTCTACAAATGATTACATCTCACTCAATGAAACCCTTATTGCAACAAGTTAACCTAGAATGTGCTATTCCATGTGAGCATTTTATGGTAAATTAAACTTAATACCACACTTCATTAGAGCAAACTGCCTTGCACTGAGCACGTGTCCTTGGGCTGGGAGCGGGGATGTGGCCGTGGGCCAGCAGCGCTCCGTGGTGGAACAGCACTCCCTCGTGTTCCTGCTGGGAATGGGGCTCCTGGGCCAGGCTGACCCATCTGCCTGCTCTCAGCAGTGCCACAGACACCACAATTCCTCTTCTGCAGCAGCAGCTGGGAACTGCGGAGATGCCTTTCCAGATTTTCCTGTGCAAGGGCGTCATTTACCCAGGTTATCCAAAAGGTTACCTGGGTATCTGCTGACACCAGGAGCAGATCCACCCAGCCACCACCTGGGTGGGAGGGGCTTTTAACGCTTTGGAAGAAACATCCCCACCACCAAAAGCAAATCTCACAAGGGAAAAGCGGCACAGGCCACAGGGACTTGCCAGAAGTGCAGAGAGAGGGAAGGCACAGCACGCCTGCACAGTGCCCCTTCCCTCCCTCAGAGCAGGGATAACCTCTTTCAGAGCAGGATGACCCCTGCTCAGGGCAGGGTGACCATCACCCATGGCTGCAGGCTGATGATTTCAGTTTCCTTCCATCACCAACCCAACTCTTCTCAGTGACACGTCAGGACAGTGGTTATTAATCAGCTGCCGCTTCCTTCAGAGTCACCTGACAAAACCTATCAGAATTACTCTTTAAAGGTAGCAACCAAAATCTTGTCAAAACAAACTCTAAATCTTACTTCTTCCTTAAATACCCCAATTTTCTTTTGATTTTGCAATTGTTCTTTCATGACTGTTAATAAAGAACAAGGTCTTTTCAAACCATCTCAGTGCTGCAGAGGACTGTTTTATTTAAAACAAGCCATTTACTTTGAGTGCTTCCAGGATGTAGCATTTCTTTGCTGTTTGAAAAATGACAAGTGCCAGACTGGGAAGAAACAACTCATCAGGACTGGTACCAGCATGGCCAGGAGACCCACCACCACATCCATTCCAGAAGGCCAAAACCGAGCAGTGAATCAGAGCAAGAATTGCTGACAACTGAGGTGGCCACGGGCAGGAACAGAACCAACTGAGATGGCCAAGGGCAGGAACAGAACCAACTGAGAGCAGTCCAGTAGTGGCTGTGCCCACCAGGAAGCCAAAAAACTGGTTCTTGGACAAAGGGCATTGGAACAGGAAAGCCCAGTGCTGTGGCTGCACACCTGGCACGACCAGTCTGACCCTGTGACTGATGCAAGACCATTGAGCTGCACTTACAGGACTTCCTGGGCAAGCCAGACCTAAAGACATCTGGTATCAGCTGCAGCAGAGCTCCTCATCAGCTGGAAAAGGGAGGATGGATACCCCATGCACCCTGGAAAATACTCAGATATATACAAGCCATGGGAAAAAACGTTTCACTGGACACAAAGACTCTTCTCAGAAACCCAGAGCTGTCACCCACGCACAGGACACAGACATGTGGTGGTCACACCACTGCACACGGGCTGGGGCAGACCACAGACCCTGCTGTGCTCAGAAAATGTTTGTCACAGTAAGACACATCCTGTCCAAAGATCAGGAGAGCAATCAGCAAGGAATTCGCAGAGAGTTGACACTGAGTGGGTCCAGAGATGTCCCACAACTCCACTTCAGTAGGAGCAAAGCAAATACACAGCAGAGGAGATGCAACTCATCAGTAACTCCACAGAGCAGCTTTAAAAGCAGATTTTTGCTATAATATTGTTTAATTAGGAGTTGTAGCTTCTTCAGGTACGTCTGCCTAATGAATAAAGCATCTCAGCTCCCCAAGATAGATTAAATAACACTTGACAACCAACCCCAGCATCTCTGGTTACTCCTGACTGTAAGTAGAGAGAACAGATAAGTATCTCCTTAGTAGCCTCCAGCTGCAACAGCAGCCCAGAAAGTGACAGAAGGCACAATTCTGTATGTTCCTTAAATTTCTTTTTTTAACATCATGAATATCACAACTGTCATTCCAATACTTTCTTGCAGCAAATCAGGAAGTGTGCATGAATGAAAGTGCCTAAGGAATGCTCCAAGGCCTCTAAAAGAGAATGTACATCCAGAAATACAATATTCTGCTCTGTTACAGCCTAGAACTGCACAATACTAGAGCCCACCATCCCGAGCATCTTCTGGACTGATCCAAAGTTTGGGTTGGTTTGAGATTTTTCCCCTGGCCTAATGGAAAATCCCATGTTAAAGCAAGAGCAGGGAGAGAGCTCTTTCACACTTCTCACACTGACAAACCACAAAGAACATCCACCCCCTCGTCACACTAATGACTAATTTTTTAGTTTGCAATTCAAAGAAAGCTTGTCTCTTAACAGTACAGCTGGTCAAATAAAAATCTAAATTCATGTCCAAGCACTTCCATGTTTTAGGCTACTACAGTCTCCAACAAGAAGAGGTTTTTAACAAAATGCCCAGTTCTTCAAGTACAATTTTTTCTCCCAGCAGCAAGAAATTCGCAGTGGGCAATCTCACCTCACGACTGATCAAAGGACACACAGGCAAAACCTGCAAAATTTAACCCAAAATGAGGGGAGGAAACTCTTTGCTACAGTTTTAAAATGTAGTATCATAGAGCTAACATGAAAAGGTTTGGTTGTCAGTGCTGATTACACACTGAATTGACAGCTGAAAAAATTAAGATCAATGCAAACTACAACAAGCAAATGAAAACTGATCTTTGCTGAGTACAGGAGAAATTAAAACATTAAGTAATTAGTTCAAAGCCATACTGTATTCATCCATAAAGGCTTTCTAGCTCAAATGTGAAAGTTTCAGACACACAGCAGTCCCTGTGCAAAGCTGGCAGGGCAGCACAGTCAGAGCCTGCTAAAAAGAGCTTTTCATGACAGACAGCCCTGAGGAGTGTTGGAAGAGGAAGCGCTCACCGAGACATCGAAACTCATGAAGTGTCAAATTAAAAACAAGTAAGGAACTGTAAAATGACACACTCCTAAAGCCACGAGCACAGCTGTTTTCCTGGAACAGCAGGCAGTGGCTGTACCAGCAGCAGGGCAGGAGGGTCCTGAGGCAGCAGCTCCGGAGCCAGGGAGAGCTTTTACACAAAGAGGGAAGAATATTCCTAATTCACATAAAACTAAACTACAACTCCCATGGTTCGGCAATAAACAAGGAAGAAATGTTGACTCCTGAAAGGGTTTTCCAAGGCACATTCGGGTATTCTACAGCTCTAAGTATTAGAGATAAAACAGCCTTTGTCACCCAAAATAAATCCCGAGTTTCACGTTACTACTCAGAAAGGAACTGCTGAGGAAAGCCTTCAGCACATATCAACACTCCCAGGATTTCTGAAAACAGTACAAACAGCCAGCTCTGGGGGCACACTGACGTTCCAGAGCACACTTACCCACAGATACTGCAGGAACTTCAGCAGACGTGGACAGTAATAATACTCCATTTCTCACAGCTCCGAGTTAACGCCAACCCATCCCTGTTCCAGGCAGCTCCCGGCTCTCCCCGCCTCCAGCACCAGTTAAAAGCAGAGTGGAGCAATTAAAAGCACCATGAATAATGTACCAAGTGTGTCTGGCCCCACGTCACCACCACGAGCTGGGGCTCCTCAGGAGCAGTCGCCGAGCTACCGGCAGCACGTGACTTAACCACTTGTTATTGAGCAGCCCACTGCTCCCAACTCCGTCATCTGGAGTGGGTTAGGCTGGAATTAGTGACAGGACTTTGGGTTTTGCAATAAAGGCCCTCCAGAAGGAAAGGGAAGCTCTAAAACCCCCCTCGGTTATGAAACGCTCTGAACGCCGGCGGGGTCGCTCGCTGACCTTGTTTTGGGTGATGTGCAGGAAAGACAAAAACCCACACATGTAACAAGAGGAGCTGCTGGTTTTATGCTCTTTGAATATAAAAATGTCTTTCGTGAACGAGAAGAAATAGACACAACCAAGTGGCTTTTTATACAACCCTGGAATGTTCCCAGAGAATGAAAAACTGCCAAAAAAGGAAGAAAGCCCAGGCAGAGCTCTACCCACCCCCGGGTCGTCCTCCTCGGGCTGGGTCTAAAATAGAGAGTGGTGGAGATTTTTGGACATTAGCAGTGGGTGGTTTGTGGAGAGCAAAAATGGGAATTGCAACACTGCTTTTTTTATTTATGTCCTTTTTTTGATAGGAAATGGAAAGATAAGTGACAGCACCCATCTAGGGAGGGCCCCTACAGCCTGTCCCCTTCCCAGCACTGCTCCAGCTCTCACCCTTCCCAGGGAGGGACAAGGTGGAGGTGACACAAAACAGCTTCCAAGATGCTGCAGCCTCCTCTCCTCGAAATTCTGGTACTTTAAGGAAACCACCCCTCACTTTTCTAATCATCACCTATGAACTCCTGTAAAGCTGACAATGTATTTTGATTTTCTTCCAGGTTGAGTCAGTTTTTGGGGTAACAGGACAACTCAAGATGGGTTTCAGAAGGAACAAAACTCCGATATTAGAGGCTTTACACAATCCAGAAAAAGAGAAGGTGTGGTTTTCAGTGGGCAGGAGACAGATCTGTCATGGGCAGAACCGAAAACAACTGGTGAACTGTGACAAGCCAAACCATAAATTCATCTGCACATATTTATAAAATATTTATCTTCGCTCCCTTGCACTCCATTTCCAAGATATTTTAAGAGTCAGCTCAGGATTTTCTTCAACAAACCCTTCTCCACCCACACATCACAGTCTCACATAAATGCATCTTTCTGTGGAGACCATTAGAGAGATTTTCCTCCCTAAAGGACAAAAAAACCCCCAGAGTTTAATATAAAATAAATAAATAATATGTCGAGAGCCTTCAAAATAATTTCTGCCTACACCAGTTCTAGTAGCAGTGCTCTGTTCTAACTCCCCAAAGCAGCAGTTTGGGTTATAAGCCACAGCTGCACTAAAGCTGCTCCATTTCCAGCTGAAGGTGCAATTCCTCCAGCCCCACGGCACAACAGCAGTTCCTTTATCTGGAGGATGAGCCCCAGCACACATTCCTCAGGTTTTAATTCCCAATGCTCTTATCAGTCTGGATGACTCAATCAGGAATCCAGGCTTGTGACCCAACGTCAGCTCTGATGGAATCACACAATTTATGGAAACACCTCCAGAGCCCCGTGGTTGCCCCTGGATGTGCAGGTGCGGGGCCTTCCCAGGCGGCACCGAGTGGGAACAGCCCCAGGTCCAACCACAGGTACCAGCCCAGAGAGGGTTTGATTGCACACCTGTCCCTCCACCTGCATTCCAGGCCTAAAGGAAAAGATCCCTACAAGAGCCCAAGGCCCTGAGCCTGCTGCAGGCTCTGAGATTTGCAGCTGAGTCGGTGAGAGAAACCCCTCACTGTCCAAAGCACAAAACTTCATTTTTATACCTACTCTGTGCTACAGCAGGGCTAAAAGAGAGGGAAGTACCAGCCACAGTAAAAACCACAGATGATGACAGTCTAGCAGTGATGCTGGAATCTTTGTAAAAGCCTTACTCTCTTTTTTTAATCAATACAAACTCAAAATAGCTAAACAATACGATCTAGACGAGTGTTAAATCTCCAAAGTATCATCCTTTCCAATTTCAAACACCAATCTCATACTGCCACTTGTATTTTGTAATGGTTTGATTTCAAAGTCATCCTATGTAATGTTCTAAAAACCAGCCTAATTACAAGCAGATTCTCTGGAATATAATCACAAAGAAATGACTTCTCCAGAAGTAAAATGATACTACTGCACCTTGCTTCCATTTGGAATTGTGTTTATCCATAAGAACCTAGTTCATCGGCTGTCCTGGAAAATGCCACTCAAGCAGTTGTTTATTATCACAGACAGATGTGGAATAACACAATGAATGGATATTCATAGTGTAAACTCATTTGCCCAAGATAAAAGGGTATCAATATCAGCTCTTCAGACTGCTTTAGTGGTGAATGTGAATCAAAGGGAATCATTTCTCCTACAACAAGACTTGTCACTTTGAGCACTCAGTCTCACCAGAACAATACCAATACCCTCACTGACCAGCAATATGGACTGGAGAATATTTTCTGTAACTATTCCACGAGAAAAAACAAGTAACTTCCCAACTACACAGACCAGAAACCACCCAAAGCAAACAGCAGCACGATGTTACGTTTCCATCCACTCCCGCTTACTATTTACAGCTGCACCAAGAGAAACACAAACTGCCTTCAGATTCTGAGGAAATCCGGGATTTAACTGTGCCTCCCGTGGCTCTTTCCTGACCCCTCGTGTCTGTCCAGCTCACATAGCTTGGATGTGTCTCCAGCAGAGGGGAGTGTTGGAACGCGCTGGCAGAACTGCGACTCCGCACCCGAAGTCCATGTTTTCTCCAAAGAAAACAAAGGCATAACCTCGGTGCAGAAGAAAAGAGTTTGGTTTTACATAATCCTCTGCAGTACCTGTGTGGGGCTTTGGAAAACATCAGTGTGGTGTTTTCCACCTCCCGAGCGCAGGTAAAAGTCCCTTCTACGCACTCACTCACACTTTACACCCAGGAGGACCAGGCTGCCCTTTGTCCAACAAACACACCCTGAGGAGCCTTTCCAAAGCAACACAAAGGAGCAGAGCGCTCGGATCCTACTGAATTCCACACAGGTGAGCTTTCTCTTTTCATGGAGCTGAGTCTCCCTTTCCCACCTTCCTTTCCTGTCTCAGGCTACGCCTGGTGAAGTTGAAGGATTATTCTGAGTAACCTCCCAATTAACAACGAAGCTGGAGAACAACAGTTGTACTTATCCAAGTACAGCACCTGAACAGTTCAGTTTTCCCAACTACTACTTCCAACAGCCCTTCTGTCCCACATTTCTTATCTGGCCAACACCACCTTTACACATTTGCACTGTAAGCTGATGGCACACAACTTTTAGGGGTTGGATAAATGCCCATGCTGTCAACCCAAATTCCGTAAGATGAACCTGAAGTCCATGCTGAGAATGGGAAAGACAAAGGGACATTAGTCCTTGGATACCTTCCATGAAGCTAAAAGACTAGAACTGAAGGACAATCTGAGCCCATTTCCAAAACTCCAATTAGGAAACTTGTTTATAAAATCCTTATAGGTTCAGGTGTTCTCTTTTTCTTTGCTAGAAGGAAAAAAAACACCAAGTTTCTTTTCTTTTTTATATTTTTGGGTGTTCTCTACTAAAGGGCTGCAAACAGCAGAGTGGGCCATGACAGAACAGGGCAGTGCAGCATCTCACCACAGAGTGTGCTGGCAGAGACAGGACTGGGGAGGTGTGACCTTGGGACAGTCCATGGTCCGGCCATCCTTCACTCTCCACTTTCCAAATCCTTTATTTCCCTCAAAACGCTGGTATTTCGTTTATTGTATATCTTTTGGAACATCCAGACCTTTGTTTCATATTTCAGAACAATGGCTGGATGTAGGATGCTATTTCACAACATAAAATTTCTCTGAGGGCTAAAGTCAGGACATCCTCCTGATACTGAGGAGAACAGCACCCAACAACTTCAATTAGGAATTCACCCCAACAGTTTGTGTGTTAGAGACAAATCAAAGCACCCAAAATGCCAGCTGTGATCCTTCACAGAAACACTTCTCTGTGTGTTGCCTGCAGAAAGCAAATTAAAGCCATCATTTCTCAGGCTGGGACACAGTTCTATTTGTCTGCATAGGCTCAGAAAACAACAAAAACCATAATGCTCTAGAGCCATCTTGAGTTCAGGATGAAAATTCTTCACTCAGAAAGCAAGCTGAACAAGCTGCAAGGCTGAGGCTTTGTGCTGGAAGCTTTGGCAGGCAGCAGCGGGGTGGGATCCCAGGGAGGGGCAGCCTCACCAGTTCAATCCCCCAGCAAGTGCTTCTCTGCTTGGCAAACACATCCTTCTGCCAGAGCCCTTTGCAAAAAGGAGAACAGAGCTGCAGCTCCCTGATCCCTCCCTGAACCCCGCCTCCAGGGTCACGTACCATCCCAAAATCTGCTCTTCTCTCCTTGTAGAAACTGTGGCGGCTCCTCTGTGCAGACACCAAGGAGAAGTCTGTTCCCTCTGTTTTGTCTGAGCTCTGCTTGCTCCACTCTTTCCTGGAAGCCTGTAAAATACAGTCATGAATGTAACTAAANTATATATATATAAATGCCTTTTTGAAAAAAAAAACCCAGAAAACTCAAAGCTGAAAATACAAAATGGAAAAACATGATAGCCATGAACATCCTACACTTTAGTCCCAGAATTATATGGACATTAAAGTCTCTTCCAACCAAATCCAACCTCTGGATTTCATTCCCATGTCACTGTGTTAAGAGAATCTCTTGCCTCTCACGAAAGTCAGGACAGCAGTGAAGTTCACGGACAAATGAAGGCCACTCACCCAGAGAAAATAAAAATAAATTTTGCTTCCTTCAGATAAAGACGAAAAACAAAGAGAGGTCCAAAAAGATCACTGCCGATAACTTGTAAAATAAACTCAAATTAGTTATTTTCAACTAAATATAAAATTGCAGCATTAACAATTTAACCTCCCAGGTTCACAGCACTAAAAAAATAATAAGCACACTTTTTAGAGCTTTTTCAAGCTCTCCATAGAAACATCAAGAAGTATTTCTAGACCTGAAGCAAAAACCAGGTCATCTAGTACAATAGATATTGCTCAAGAAAAGAGAACCCAAAAGGAAATGAACTCCAGCGAAAAGTACGGATCTGCTGCCTTGCTGCAGAGTGCTGCAAAGTGGTACAAGGACACAATAAAACCTTTCATAAAGAAAAGTTTGGTTTCAGTTACATGAAACACTTGGATACCGTTTGGAAATACCTTTTTATCCTCATGGAAGAATGGCTCTGACTGAGCTATCTTGTGCTTCCACGCATTATCCACACTTTCCAAGGGGAAGCTCGGCCTGGATCGATGCAGGTCCTTCCTGGCCCTCACGTCCTGCATGAGGGGCAGGCTGTCCCTTCCTTGGCGGCACTTTTCCGAGTAGGATCGTCTGAGATCCGCAGGTGCCGTCCCAAACCCAGACATGCAGCTCTTCCAATCGGTTTTACTTTTGAAAGAGTCGCCCTCACACATCTTATTAGTGCTGTCTTTGCTTCTCAGCGTAGAGCTCCTCACTATGTTCTTGCTCCATTCGCCCTCTGGAGACACCTCCAAGAACTGTTCTTTCGTCACCAACCTCTTCTGCAGGAGCCCATCATCTGCCTTGAGGGCAAACTTGGAGGCCAGATTGACTTCCAGCCTCTGCTCTGTACTCACTGCATTTATGGGCTGTACCTTATCAATTACAAATTTTGCACCCTGATTCCTGGAGACCAAGTTCGCTTCCTCGTCCTCATCAACAATAAAAGTTTTCTTCCGCGCAAATTCCACAGGCGAATTTACAAACTTCTCTGGAAAAATGCTGCTGGGGTTTCCCCAGTAAGGAGGGCTGACCTTTCTGTCTTTGGACTTCTGCTTATCAAATTCAGGGCTCCGTAATTCCAGTTTCTCTTTGCTCTTCTCATTGAAGATTAGTTTCTCTGGCCTGTGCTGCTCCTCTGCACGTTCACCTGGTTTGTTATTAACAGAATAGTGGTCTGATCCACTCTTCCACTCATTCCAGCTATAGGTAAGAGTCATCCTATCCAACACATTTCTTTTGTTCTTCGATTTCTCCCTACTCAATGAGCCAAGATCTTCAGAGAGCTTGTCTTGAACTTTACTGGCCTTTGCTGATTCTTCTTTATATTCTGCCATCAGCGCATCGATATCGAGAATTTGGGATCTGTACCCATCCTCAGCCTTCCTTCCAGGCAAATCAGAATTACTGTCACTCCTTTTCTGGGGGCCCAGCTCAGTGTCCTTACGCACCGGCGCGGAACGCGGCGGGGACCGGGCTTCGTGGTAAGAGGACACTTTCCTTCTGCCACTCTTAAAATCAGTTGGAGCTGTATTTTCCAGATCCTGTTTCAAAAGGAAAGCATCAACATCTGTAACTTTCTCTTTAGAATGATCCAGACCTTTTTCGTGATGCTGTTGGTTATCTTTCCTAGACGCATGAAAATTACCAAATGCAACGGTTTTGGAGAAAACGGCATCTTTTTCATCTTCCTTCACCCAATCCTTGCTAACATGCACTTCTCGGGAGTCTTCTCTGCAAGTTGAACTCGTCACATTTTTATTTGGTTGCTGCAATAAAGGTTTGGACCTTCCAGGAAAAACAGGGTCCAGATTAATTGCTGCTCCCTCACTTGAACCAGAAACCGTATTAATTTCACTTGCACTGGGAGCACCAACAAAGCTTTTCTCTTTTTTGATACCAGGAATCTGATAAGTCACTGCAAAATAAGTTGCCTTTGGCTCAAAGACAGAACTCTGATGTTTCATGTAATCATCAGGACTGCCAAGAACAGCTTGGTTTGCCTCACTCCCTTCCACCCCTTCTTTGATTTTTTTGCTTCTCTTTTTAAATGAAGTTTCAGTCAATTGCAATGAATCTGTCCGGCTCAGCCTCTTGATATTTTCGGGAGAGAGCCACACAACTTCTTCCACCTTGAGTGACTCCTGAGGCAAGGTCCTCCTCCTCCACCTTTCAGAAATCTTCAAGTCAGAAATGCTACTTTTGCTTCTCCTGACTTTCTCTTCTGGATCTGCTCCTCGGAGTTTCTCGCTGTTTTCAGGAGCTGTACAAGCCAGGCTGAAGTCTTGCTCTTTGCAATTTAAGTCCAGACTTTTCCTTAACCCAAAGGCCCCAGATTCCTCTTTAGTAACATTCAGTCCTTTTGTATCAGCCTGGTGACTACTGGAAGATTTTAAAAATTGCCCACTTGCAAGCACTGAAGCCTGAGCCTCGTGTTTATTGACACTCGTGGAAATCACTTCACGATCCAAGTTGGTTCGGAATTCATGGATGTCTGTCCCACCTGCCCTGAAACTCCTTTTCTCAGAAGAACATTTCACCACATTAATCCTCTCTGATTTATCTACGGAAGAGACTTCACTCTTATCACCTTTAATTTCAGCATGTAGCTTGTTGACTTTTTCACTCGTTCCCAAACCTTTACTTTTGTTTGTGGAATAAGGTATTTTCTCAGCTATGAACAGTGGCTCAGGATCAGTTTTATCAGAGTCTCTTTTCTGTTCACGTAAAGTGCATTCACTGGAGAGAAAATCAGCAGGCTCTCTCAACGCAGCCTTGCTTGTGAGAACTTTTGCCTCTCTGGTTTCTGAAGCAACATTATCTTCTTTCAAGTAAAGAGTGTGACTACTTGCCCTAACTGACTGCCCTGTGGGTACAATGTCCTCATCAGTTTTATTCTCTTTCACAGATGATTTTCTAGCTCTGAGTGTCATGGCCTTTTTCTCAGGAGCCATTGTGATGGCTTCACTAAGAGCCCTTTCACCACATGTCTGAAAGATTTCATACCTGGGCTCTATTCTTTGGTAAATTTGAGCATCTTCTGCATTTCTGGGAGCGGGTTTTTCACTTTTCTCAACCAAAGATTTTTCTAAGACAATTCCTGGACTCATTTTCTTGTCTTCACTTGAACAAGCTGGTTTTGGACTTTTCTCTACATGTGCTGGATGTTTTGATGGATCAGGGTGCTTGTGATGCTCCTTTGCAGTAGTGGTTTCCTCCCCTTCTCCTATCCACGAGCGTCTGCTGTGCCCTGAAACCACCAAGTCCTGCTTTGCCTCAGGTTCCTGGCTCCTTTTTGGTGCAGGATCAGCCCCAGAATGCTCAGCAACAACGTTGTGCTTCTGGACATTGTGCTCAAACAGGGTGGCCCGGACAGTTTTAATGGAGGGCTTTTCCAGAAGTGCTGGGTTTAATTTCTTTTCGAAATTGCTTGTGAAAGAGACAGAACTCTCACTCTGCTGTGAGAGATGCTGACTATCTCCCAGGAAGCTTCCTTTCCTCTCCAGCTGATCAGGTTTATTGGTTATCTTTAAAACCTGACGGGATTTCCAGGGCTTCCCAGGAGCAAATGCCTCTGTGAAATCTGCGCCATGGGTGAGCTTCAGCTCCTTACTCTGGAACGACAAAATCCAACAGTTAACTGAGTTTATTTAAGACATGTGTAATAAAGTTTATTTTAAAAACTTACTTGCACCTACTTTGTGCAACAGAGCTTGTACAACTCAAACACATCCATGTTCCCTGAACACAAACTCCACTGAGACACAGGTAACCTAAAGGAATGCGTAGCTGCAGCTCCTGAATCTTGATTTTAACAGAATTATCTCATATCTGCTCACTAATAACCAGTTACAGGGTCAGAAACTGCAAGGAACATGAAGATCTAAATAAATATCACAGCTGGAGCTGCTCAGCTATGAGGAATGTTAAGCTGAGATGAAGTAAAAAGGAAAGATGGAAATTAATATTTATTACCAGTGCTCCACTATTATCTACTCACAAGAAATACAAGCAGCATCCCAAAAGATGGTATTTTTAATAGCATTCACTGAAAAAGCACAGCATGCAAATAATAAAAGGAATCAAAGAATACCAGAGGTCCTACAAGAGTTCCATCTTTTATTCAAGTTTTAACTTTCAAAACTCAAAGTTGACTTAAGATCGTCTTCAAAAAAAAGTTCAAGAACATCAGAAAACTAACACTAAAGGCATTTATAAATAAATGTTTGTAAGTCTGAGCTATATTCTTCTAGGAATTTCTTTAACCCTACTTTATTGTCAGATTCTGAAAACAGTACTTCCATTAATGAAAGATTTTGCTTTCAAAACAAACTGCTCTTCTTGAAAACAACACCAAACTACAGAAACTTTGCACCTGTAACTTTTCCTTACCACATATTCCTATCTTGGACAGGAAAAAAGCCATGAGAACTCACGACATACACCCTTAAACTACATTAAATCTCCTCTACTGAGAACTGTCACCAGAGAAGTTCTGTTTTGCAACACTGAAGTGTTGCTTAGAAACAGAGAGAGCCTAAAGCTTCCACAGCAAATCCCCATTTTCCCTGGAACACTTTGTTGTCTAAACCACTCAGGTAAATGTTCTTGAGGAGACTGACAAAGGTCCAGGCTGTGATTTATCAGGAGCTGGGACCCGGATGCAGGAAAGCACAATCCTAATGCTCTGCTTGGAGAAAATAAAGAAAAATTGCTGCATGAACCCACCACAGCCACAGGTGATTTACTGTGGGGTTTTGTGCATTAGAAACCCCTGAAAAATAGTACACAAATTATTTTTTCCCCTCTCTACCACTCCTACACCGAATAGTGTGCACAATGAGCTTGATAAACTCAGCAGACACAATACTCCTGCACTTCTACCTACAAGTCCTAAAGACAGACTCACACCAGCAAATCCACCGGGATTGGGTCAGCCCTAATACCCTCCACACCCATTCAAAAGTCACTGACTGATAAAGCCATACAAAACAGGACCTTCTCCTTGCAGAGCCAGCTGGAGCCCACCAGCTGCTGCCAGCTCCTTACTTTTGGATGCTCCTGCAGGTCATGAATCGAGTCGGCTCCAGCCTCACCAGGTTTCTCAGGCTTTGCTTCACCGCCTGATGTTGGACTTGAAAACCTAAAACAAAGGATTGGTGTTACTTCTTTAGCCCGGTTGATCAGCGAGCAGGGTAACTTCCTACTAAAGCAGACAGGTAAAAACTATCCATCAAATTACATTTCCTAAAAGAGAAACGTCACTATTTCATAGTAAATGGCTGTATTTGCTGGTTAAATTGTATTTAGACCAAAGGAATTTCCCCAAAAATTGGTAGTCATGCAGCTTATTTGATAATAGAGGATTTAAAGATGTATATCAAGCTATAATATCTCTCGTTGACAGTTACATGCAAAGGTCACAATTCTGACAGCTTTATTATTTTTTTTCAGCTGTTGTCAGAATATATTTAATTTTCTCTTTTTTGGATTAAAAAAAAAAAGCAGAAAAGAAGCTTAAGAATAACAGTAAAAAAAATCCACATTTAGTGGAAGCAAAACGATCAGCTTTTTCACTGGACTGAGAGAGCGAGTTTTACTGAACAACACGAAGGCAAGAGGATTAAACAGAATTTCTCTGTAACCTACATCTTGGTCAAGTCTGCAGAGAGTGGCCGTGACTGCAATGACCGGCGCAGATTTCCTGCCTTAACGTCGGGACTTTCTGTTGTCAGCTCCTTGATCCTCTGCTGGATGGTCACACACCTGTTTTCCTTCTCAGCAGTTGCTGGGACAAGCTCTGTATCCACTGCAGGACTGGGATTTTCCGAAGTAAACAAATTGATGTGTTTTTTAACGCTACCTCTTAGTGGTAAGATGTTATTCTCCTTTTCCGAGGAAGCTGCAGGACTTTCACAGCCCAGGAACGTGTGGGTATCCTTTTGATCTGCTCTTTTCCCCCCCTTATTAGTTCTGCCTTCACTAGTTGTTTCAGGGCTTCTCTCAGGACCATGCAAATTAATAATTATTTCCGGTTTTGTCTCAATTTGTTCACTTTTTGATTTAAGTTTTGTTTCCCAGGTGTATTTCCCATTACTGAGGATGCCAATGTCCTGACTACTGCATTTCAGACTTGTTTTAGAAGAACTGCTTCTATTAAACTCAGTTTCTTCATGTTTTGGCCCCGTTTCAGACTGATCACGACTACCCACATCAGTAAAAGCAATTATGGATACATTCTCCTTGCTTTCGTGGGATGAACCAGCCTTCTTGCAAGAAGAAAGATCTTTATGTTCAAACTTAGCTGTCAGGTCCATGGACAAAGGCCTTGGTTTCCTAACCCCGGATTTCTCCGTAGGAGATTTTTCCTCAGAAGCTTCCACATTGTGATGCTTTTGATCTCGTAAAGATTCCAGAAAAATAGCAGACACTGGTCTATGTTTTGCCCTGTGCTGGACATCAACAGAGAAATCAACTTTATTGTTGAGATTATTTGCACCATCACTGTTCTTCTCCCCTGGGTGACCTTCACGAGCGTCTTTCTTTTCACCGGTTTTGAGGGAGTTCCAGGAGACTGGTCTGAGACTGGAGGAGAACGACATCTGCCTGTGGACAGACCCCTCAGGATTCCTGGGTGTCTCTGCTGGTTTCACAGAGCCCTGGAGGTCCTTGGTTTGCAGAGCAGTAAATCCCCTGTGGTCCTGAGCCCTTTTCTCCTGGGCCAAGCTGACCTTGGCCTGCTCGGGGCCCGCTGGCTCGAACAGAATGACCGTGTTGGCACTGGGCCCCGTGTAGAAAGTCACATTTGTCACCACGTCACTGTCAGCCTGGTTTTCAGTGTCAATGGCTTTCTGATCCACCAAGGGAGGGACGTTCCCACTCAACACCTTCACAGAGGAGGTTTCCTCAGTGGCCTTTCTCACCATGCTGCTGGATCTGAACGCTGGGACGGGCGGTTTGACATTCGCAAAAGTATCCGAGGATTTCTCTTTACAAAAAGGCTTCGGGAAAAGTCTCGGCCTTGATCCCACCGAGGGCATGGTTGCAGATCTCAAGGAATTCCCAAATTTCTTGTTCTCTTCGAGAGTCAGTGATGCTGAGGCCTCCTTTGCCTTGTTGCTGGCATCTGAAAGCACGCTGACAAACACACGCTGCGTCTTCTCCTCAGCCCTGAGCTCAGCCAGGTCAGGGACTGCCGTCAAAGACGCCAAAGTAGAATTTATTTCTACTCTTGTTGCCATAGTTGGAATTACACATTCAACAGAACTGAAAAACTCCAGCAAGGAAAAAGAATCTGCAAAAAAAAAAAAAGCAGAGAAAAATGCAAGTATTGATGTAGAGTCAGCATGAACATCAAATAACATCATTCTCACATAAATTCACAAGAAAGCACACTAGGATGAAGGTGCCTTTCAGATATGCTGATCCCAGAGTGTATCTCACTGAAAGACATTGTGCTCCTTCTCTAAAAAACAGCAAGAAATGCCATTATTTACTGACTTGGCCCAACAACCAAATACAGTGGAAATAAAACATATCCTACAAATTTCCATGCTCCCACTTACCATAATTTGCTGCTGCAACCAATCCATAGGGCCTGAATCCTTTCTCATAGCGACAACAAGAGCTTGGTCACCAAGGGCACATTAAGGACAGGGAATGTGATCACTGCAGAGACACTGTCCAGACCTCACCTGCAAATAAACAAAATATTCAGACTCAGGTGTGGCACATACCCAGACCTACACAGGCTACCATGTGAGACAAAAATCCAGAGCATTCCAAGGGAAAAACTGGTTTCCGAAGCATAAAGTCACCTCACGGAGCTGTAAAAAGCAGAAGAACGTTTACTCTTCAAGCAGCCATTAAAGAATCAATAAGAAATTACCACTTAAAGATGTAACTGAAAACTGAAGGGGGAATAATTCGGACTGCAAGGACAGACACAGCCAAATTTGAACAGTTAAAACCACATTTAGGCAAGACTGTTTGCATATTCAAGTGCTGTCAATCACTGGCTAAAGACAGAGCTTTGCATTACTGTATCTCAATTACTGTAATTTACTTTCTATTGTAAAGCTCTTTTCTGGGGCAGCGGTCTGTGAAGTGCTACCTGAGCAGCTGACCTGCAAAGGGCTGATTTTCCATCAAAATGGGACTTTTACCATGACAAAGCAGTTTTCCCAGTATCTTGCCGGCAAAGGCAGGAGAAGAGCTTTGGCTTTAATTATATTCTTACTGCAGAGAAGTGGGAAAACCAGCAGTAATTAGAATTTCAGCTACAAGAAGTAACCTGAATTTTTTTTTCCTAACAGAAGTATATTTAAACTCGTAGCAGATGCAGGCAGCTATGTAAGCTTAGATTATTTTTTCCTTCAAAAGCTGTCATACTCTTCATTTTTAGAAAACTCACACTGCACTTCATAACCAGGGGCTCAAATTTGTGTTGCCACCCTCTTGTCTCTTTTGGGCAGCCTTCAAGAGGCAGTTTTGGACTCCTCTCACTGGACCTATTCTGGTGTGAATTAACCATACAAATAAACTTATTTGTAGATTGCATGGAATATGGAGCTTTCTGCTTCTGATTATTAGAAAAACCCAACCAGGATCTTGCCTTCCTGAGTCTGCAGTCTGGAGAAGTGGTTATTTCACCTTCAGCTTCCCTTGACCAGACTTAGCCCACACTGGCACTGAAATTGCAGGGATTTATTTTTGTCCCTGCTTGTGCTCCCTCTCTCAGGCAGGAGAATGAACTCCACTCACCTTGTCCCTTCCCTTTCATCTTCCAATCCACTTGGAGTTCTGTCTCAACCACTTATCCCTGATGCCATTCCCCTCCTCCCAAGTCCGTGACCTCCTCTCTCCGAAATAGCCACTAACCCAAATCAGCTTATCCACATCAATCTGCCCCTTCCACCATCTCACAGATCTCCATGAAATCTTCCTCCCTCTCCCGCTCCTTGCTCTGAGAAACGCCATCAAAATCTGATTAAAATGCTCTCACATTCCAAGGATGCAAAGGTTTGGGAGGTGCTCTAAAATGAAACTTGCTGGAACGAGGCTGATGCTCACAGGCAACATTGCAAAGGGGAAAAAATCAGCTGTGGAAACAGCATCTGTCTTGCAGTAGCTGAGAATAAATTCTCTCCTACCATTCTGTAGTCCCTGTTTCTCTGGAAAAGAAGAAGGGGGCACAGAGCTTCTTAAATGGACTAAAACTTGATCCTCAATGGAACGCGGGGCAGTGAATTTACAATGCAGGACCTAATCCCTGGTAACAGAGCACAACTCGCTTCTCCAGCCAACATTCCTAACACAAAATTTACCCCTTCCTTAGTTTCATTACACTCCAGCTTTACAAGACCCCATTTTCCCCTACATAACCGAAGTCAGTTTTCATGTTTTAAATTCAAATACCCTATAACAGAGACGTGGCCCCAAACAGAGGAGTATTTGAAAAAGAATAAAATATTTAGGGGGGAACAAAATCACCCAACTTTGAAAATGATAAAGCTCTCTGACACAAGTACACTTGATAAAGAGGAATCAAGTTATCAATGCCAAGTGTAACATACACTGGATACTGTGTCTCAGTTTTGAAACACATATCTTGGTTCAGATAAATGTGTTTCTTTCTCAATAAAACATCTCTAATCCAGTTGGCAACATACAAAATTTTGAGCAATTTATAAAGATCAACTGCAAATTAAACTGCTGGAGGATTTCAGATGCTATTAATATTTAGTAATACTATTGTAATCGTACTACTACAGTTGTAAATCCCTCACCATCAGCTACACCATGTTATTCCCCTCCCTGACCTCCTCTGCCCAGGGGACAGTCAGCTGAGCTGCCCATGCTGCCCCTGCACGTACCCATCCTGTGCGACAGAGCCCTCAAACCACCTTGTCTCCAGTTCTGGGCACTTTTGTCCCCAGTTCTGAGCACCTTTGTCCCCAGTTCTGGGCACTGTTTCTCTCCGTGCCCCCCAAGCGGTGCCCACGCTCCCCTCGGCTGTGGCGGGCGCATTCTGCACACAAATGAAATTATAAATGGCACTGAAGTGTCTCTGGAAACCCTCCTGTTTTTATCAGAAAGGCTGGCACACGAAGGCCTGGCTCTCCCCTGCTGCTCTTCCTCCTCAGCTTCCAAACACCTGCGACTGGGATTTTTCCTGGGCCAAGCTGAGCCACCACAGGGTGTCACAGAGACGCACACACACAAACACCGCTCCGGGCCCCTTCAAATCTTAATGCCCTCAGGCGTTGCTTGCAGTTTTAATTAAAGATCTATCATTACAAAGATTGTCAACATTGCTCATGAGAAATCAAAATGGGTTATTCACTTCACAGGGTTATTTTTGCAGAAAATCATCCGGGAAGGGCTTCACCCCGAACACACCCTCGCTTTGGCACTTGCCCACCCACCACCACACACACAACTATTATTTACATCACTGCTAATTCCTTTAAGCCTATTAAGGCAACAGCAACAGCCTGCAGATAATTTTTCCACCATGAATCACGTGACTATTGCCAACTTCCCCGCTCAGAAACAAGAATGTTTCAAATGACACAAAGCAAAATCATCTATAATCTGGCCCTGAACCTCGCAGCAGATAAACAAGTCCATCTGTCTTCTCTAAGGGTGGAAAGCATAAAAATTCCATGAAGAAAATCTCTCTGCTATTAAAAAACCCAAACAAACAAAAACCGAAAACCAAAACCAAACATGTTTATGACAGGGAAATCAAGCAGAAAGCTTGGCTCCAGCAGCGAATACCCACTAAAAATACTCCATAAAAAAATCACCAAATAAACGCCAAGTTTTTCTTCTTTACATACAACTTTATCAGCAAATCTGCTTTCAGTATAAAAAAATTACTCCCTTATTGTGTAAATACAGGAAGAAGTTTGGATAACTACATAAATTAGCAGCTCCTGACAACATGGCTTTGCCCATGACTGTGGTTGGGAGGCTGGGACTGGATGACCTCTAAGGACTCTTCCAACCCAAACCAGTCTGGGATTCCATGATTCCATACATTTCCCTGGCCTGCAGCTTTTCCCTGGCACAACAAGCCACAGGAGCTACTGGGAGCAGATGACCATAAACCAAGATTTATTTCATCCCTCCTACAAAAGGTTGCCCCGCTGTCTCAAATGATCCAGTCTTTACAAATATTTTTCTTCTTTCTCCTTCCTGTCCTCACTGACCGAACACTGGGGTCAGTCTGCAGCAATCCCTGTCCCTTCTCCCAAGAAATCCTCCTTCTGCTGCTTCCTGCACTTGGAGAGGTGCTGATTGGATTAAATAAGAATTAACAGAGCAGATCCTATCACTTACCGTGCACGTACGAGTGTGAGTGCTGACAAGAACACGACTTACTACAGCATAACCAAAATAACACAAAGAAGAAAAAAAACCCCCCACCTATTCTGAAACTTTCATAACCAAGTGGATCATGAAACTAATTCAGTAAAAAGCAGGCTTTTTCTATTTTGGGGTTAAAGCCTGATTCACATTATTATTCACTGCAATGGGATCCATCAGTTGTACTTAAGAGGACATTCAGGGTCTCTTAAAGGGAAAGATTAACAAAAATACTTCCATAATGGCTCTGATTTTTAATTTCCCAGGACAAGTTTATTCACAAAGTAAAAACAGCTAATAAAATGCATTTAAATTATCTTTTCCCAGATTCACAGTGAGAAACTCAGTTCTGCTTCTCAATAATGGAAACTAGAAGGTTGAGAATTAAAACTACATATTCCAAATCTCACAAGCCAGATAGATGTGCAAAGCTCCACATATCATTAATATTAAAATTCCAAAGTATTGCAAAATTCAAAATATCCTTTCTCTATTTCCCATGTCCAAGTCTCTTGGAAACCTCTAGGTCTTTTCTTTCACAAGAAGAACTAAGTGCTGTTCTTTTGGACATTACAGTCCAGTCCCATCCCGAGGATGAAAGACTCCACTCTGACATTTCCTCCCACTGCAGAAAAGATTAGCATTTTGTTAAATATAAGTGTCCATCCTATATATAGCAGCATTTACAAGCACTTGTAAATCTCTAATTGCTCCTGCCAGTACAATTGCATAACGATCATCACCTGCCAGAGCTTCACCCCCATGCAGCTGCACTAAAGAACTGCAATATTTTGAGATACCCTTTCCATTAAGTGCTGCCATCTCAGTACCACAGTGAGAACTTTACACCTTGTATTTTGATCTCCACGCTGCAAAGATTGAGCAGTTGAAATGGGAACAAGTTATAGAACAGCAGCTTCAGTAATTCAAACTGGCCCCATATTAACATTTATTTATTAAAGCAGAAATTTGGCATTAAATACACTGGTGTGTCCATGGAATGGTCAATGTGAATTTAAGATCACGTTCCTGATGTAGCAGGACAATCAGCTGAGACAGGGATTCAGGAAAACACCATGAGGGTGGTGAGGCCCTGGCACAGGGTGCCCAGAGAAGCTGTGGCTGCCTCATCCCTGGAAGTGCCCAAGGTTGGGTGGGGCTTGGAGCAACCTGGGCTAGTGGAAGGTGTCCCTGCCCATGGCAAGGGTGGCACTGGATGAGCTTTAAGGTCCCTCCCAACACAAACCAGTCTGGGATTCTGTGATTAATTTATGGTAGAATAGGATTCAACAGCAAAATGATGCTGTGTGTAACCAGGACAGAATGCACCGTGACGGCTGTGGGGCACAGGGAGTCATCCTCCAAATTTCCCTGAATTTATGAGACAGAGATGTGCCTGGAAAGAATGATTTGGGAAAAAAATTACATGTAATAATCTGCTTCCACAGCTCTCAGTCCTTGCTATTTCCATAACAATGTCTGTGTGTCACATACACAACGTAACCCAACAGGATTAATGAAGAAAAGGGGCAGATTGCTCCAGATATTTCTAGAAAACAGTTTCAGAATATCACCCTTTAGAAAGGTCCAGTTTGTGACCATAGATTTATTACCAATTACCCATTTTTTGGGTATTCAGCCCCAAAAATTTCTGCACTGGATTTTGGGGGCAATGACCACCGTTCAACAAACAATTCAGGCCAACTCCTTCTCTGTCAAGACCACCTTTGTCCAAGCCAGCTCTTGGTTGGGGATTTTCCTCTTTGTACATCGTGTTCTACTCAAGAGATCCCTCAAGAGCACAGGGACTGACAGAGCATTCTTGGCATTTCCTCTGACCTGCACAACTGCCTCATTACACCCCAATCTTCCACAATTTCCTTCTCCCCAACCCTCTCATTGACAGTTTCAGAGGAAACTCTCTTCCCTTCCCAGTTTCACAGAAGGCCTAATTTGTTTTGAAAGTCTCTCGAGTCTCAGGTAGAAAAATCCCCAACCGAAGGAAAATTACATTAAATGTTGGTGAATCACCATTTTTTGGTACCAGAAGCTGCATATCCTCACCCTCCTGTGTGAATCATCTTTAACTTCCAGCATTCCACACGAGGGATTCCACCCAGCTCATTAGTGGGTGGGTATTTTCAGAAAGTCCAATTCTTTTGGCAGTTGAAGTAGGGAATAAAAGCAAAATCCTGATTTCTGCCAGCTGAGGATGACATTCTGCAGAACAACATGAATTATGGGATAAGGCTGAAGCGAGGCTAAAAGTGTGTTTGTGCAGAAGGTGGGTATTCCCAGCAGGCCTCAAAGTGCTGTTCTTGTTTGCTTCTCTCATCAAACCTTTGCTTTTGTGGTCATCTCCAACTCCTGCTAATGTTCTTTCAGGTTTCATCCTTGCAAACGCTTTTAAACCACAAATAAGACCTGCAAATAACATCCCCATGCAGTTTAGCAGGAAAAAAAGACATTCCAGAAACAACTGCACTGCGTGCCAGGTGAAATATTAATGATCAGGTTTGGCAACAAGCAAGGAAAACCGACTATGGAACTGAAAAAAGAAAAAGAAGTCAAATTAAGGCTCTTCCAGGAAGATATTTGGTTGTTTCAGGGAGGACTTTATTCTGTTTGCAGCACCCAAAGGTCAATGGGGTCAAGTCCTGGACACGGCAGAGGGTGGGTACTTGAATTTGCCACTAGGCAAATTTCTCCTCAAACCTCTCAGAACCATCATGAAACTTCCTGCTGGTTAATTGTAACATGGTCTTCTTGTTGAAGGAAGCTTAACTTCACTTTTAACTGGATTTAAAATAAATTTTGGTTAGAGTTAAGTTTTTCTGTAGGAATGATTAAATCCCTGATTGTGTCTTTTTCATATCTTATGCTACACATCATGAATACAATGGAATTAATCAAAAGCAAATCTATTTATATGTCCTTTGAGTGTATGGTCTCCATGACCTTGCTTTAAAAAGGTGAAATTTGGCTCATTATTCTTTCAGAAACACATTAAGCAGCTACTGATCCCTCTGACCTCAGGCAGGCAGTACTTTCCAAAGCCCTCAGAACTGAGGCAGGGCTGTGTTTCTCCAGAGGCTCCAGCTTTGGGTGGGAATGCTCTCATTTGGCAGGCACACCATGGACACAGCTGAAGGAGCGTAAGGAGATGGATGAGCCAGCTGCAGCACAGACAGAAATATGGGATTGAAAAACAACTTTGGCATTCTTCCATTTGATACTCCCCTACACAATACCACGCTCCGTACCATGTTTCAGCGGTAAAAGGAGCTTAGAGACCACCCACACCTGGAAATATTTACTGTAACTGTGCATATTTCTCATCCTCTTGGCAGCAAGGGAAGACGAAGGACAACTGTCTCATCTCAGAGCTGACAGGACATGGATGTCACCACTGGATTTTGTTTTACTCGCTGCTTTTAGAGCCACCAGCTGCTGCAAATGCTTTAAAAGCAGCAACGATAGAATTGGGACAGTTTCCTCCCAAAACAGTGGTGAAAGCTACTTGGACACTGACATTGGAACTCCTTGATGAGCAAAGGTGCAGTTAAAATAGCCCTGCAGGACAGGGCTGGCAGCCAGTGTGGGGACACCAAAGCTCATGCGAAGCGCAGGAGGTGCAGCACTCCCGTGGGAGACAGGGCTCGGCTGACCTGATGAGGAATTCAAGTCAAAGGATCGAGTGAAGCAGATCCGTGGGCTTCGGTTTATTGAAAAAAATCCACCTACTTGTTACAAAAATAGGCAAGTGCCTCCGCAGCACTTTGAAGCCTTCAGAAATAAAGCTGACCCACGGCCCTGTGCCCCCAGGCAGGAATCCGGGGACGGATCTTTTCACACAAACCCGGCCTCTGAAGGTCACTGTAACACAGAAATAGCATGAGGTGAGAAGACATTTCCTGCTTGCCTTCATGCACAGCAGGTGCTTCTGTGTCAGAAGGACAGAGCCCCTAATCCTCTGATCTGCCTCCTCAAATTCTAACAGGATTTCCAGCACTGGAAATCATCTGTGGCCTGGCACAGTAAACTACCTTCTGAAAGTACAACCAGCTTGAGCTGTTCTGTGACTGACGTGGGGTCACCAGGACGAATTTATAAATGCTGAGCCTTTTTACATCCCTCTGAGTGCTGAAAAATTAATTAAGGTATTGCCATACGGAGAGAAAAAATAGTGGTTCCATCCAGACTTTCAGAAAACTTGAGGCTACTGGCCTTGGAGCACGACCTTGAACACACTGAGAGATCACTTCAACAGTTCAACCTGTTTTCTCCAGTTTCATCTGGAGAAAAGNCTTGAGGCTACTGGCCTTGGAGCATGACCTTGAACACACTGAGAGGTCACTTCAACAGTTTAACCATCTGGAGAAAACCTGAACCCATAAAACAGGAGGAAAAAGGAAACAGAATGATGGGATAGAAGACCAAAATCATGATGTTAAAAATTAAGTATCTGTATATATAGCTATGGTGACTAACGTGTATTCGAGGGCTAAGAATTAACATTCCTTTGCCTCTGCAAAAACAAGAAAGCAGGTTTACAGTGCATTATTTTTATACCTGTACTTGTCCTGACAGACACCTTCAGAAGCTGCACAGTCGCCAGCAAAGACTCATTCACAAAGAACACGAGGCAGCTACTGATAAAACACTCAGAGCAGAGATGCTGCAATAGATTACACTGCTCCTAAGCTTTCACCTAGACAAAAAGAAATCACAGGATCACAGACTGGCTCGGGCTGGAAGGGACCACAGAGGGTCACCTGGTCACATCTTCCTGCTCAAGCAGGGTCACCCCAGAGCACTTGG
Organism: Oreocharis arfaki; assembly: GCA_013398015.1. Classification (NCBI taxonomy): domain Eukaryota; kingdom Metazoa; phylum Chordata; class Aves; order Passeriformes; family Paramythiidae; genus Oreocharis; species Oreocharis arfaki. The sequence continues at coordinate 64,493 of VZRR01005158.1, read as the reverse complement.
CATGGTTCTGGAATAACTCCAGTGAGGGAGACTCCACAACCTCTCTGGGCAATCTGGGGAAAAGTGTCACTGCACATTCTTGATACGAATATTTATGTACTGCTTCAGCTCTCACAGCTCTGCCATCTGATGTCTTCTCCGATGACTGATTTTCCACTTGTGATCTTAAAAAAATCATATGCAAAAAGCTCTGTGTTCAACAGCTTTTGATTTGGCTGCTAATGACACATTTTCTGTCAAAACAGACAGCCAATATTGTGTCGCAGCAATTTCTCCATTCAGCCCATCATTGCACCTTTCAGATATTTGATTAGTCAGAGCATAAGCACGTAGTCGAGCTCAGTCAACAAGCAAATACACTCGAGCCCAGAATACTTGTACCAGGCACTGCTCTAGAAACGAACTGCAGCTTCATGGGAGATAAACAGGGGGTTGGACCAGGTGGTTCCCAGGAACAGATTATTCTGTTCCCCGACCAAATGAACAATTTCAAAGCCTGCTCCTCTGAATCGTAACAACCTCTGCCCTGAAGATCAAGCCTGCACAGCTGCAGCACGGCGGTACCGAGCTGGAGATAAGGATATCTCCCTGGTACTGCTGCAAGAGACAAGCACTGTGACAAAAGACTGGCAGAGCTGGCATTAATAAACAACTCCATCTCCCAGGCAGCACCTCCATCCCCAGCTCTACAGCAGCAATTCAAGCACTTCACAGAAAAGACGAAGCAACTTCGAACAAAAAAATTATTAACAGCACGAAACTGGATTAATTTTACTCCAGTTATGCCTTTCAGGATACTGATGGAGGCATTAAAATCATTCAGATCAAATGGACATGACCCTCAGATTTACAATTTCCACTCCCATTTCATAAATAGTGAAAAAAGCATTGGACTGTGGAGAGATGAGAGGATCTATTCCGAGTCAAATAAAACATTGTTCTAAAAGCCAAATACTTGGTGGCATTTATCATTCCCTGGGCCAAAATCCCTTATGTCACCCTCTGTCCTACAACACACTGACATACCGAGACAGGAATCTTTTTGCCTCTCAGGTTGTTCCCAGTGTTCCGACGGCTCTTTGATCTCTTCCTTGTGTACTGAACCCAGCATTAACTCGAGTAGGATACGGTGCTGCAGCAGGGTGCTGCCTCCTGCCAGGCATCAATAAACTGCCCTGAGCTGCACACCCAGAAAAAACCTGCTCTGTCAACAATGCCTGACGTCGTGCCAGAGGAGCTATTGCTGCTGCCTTGATGATAAGGCTCCTCTTTTTCCTTCAGTGGGCACATCGGGCTTTCCACATATGCAGGAAATAGGTTTTTTCTCCCCACATTAATGCAAATGCCCACCTCAGAACCACTGGCTGGGTATTGCCAGCTTGTACACGTGTTCCTTTGGTTGCCTGTGAGCAGGTCATTGTTATCAACAGCCCACAAAGGAGCTTCCTCTTCCCCCAAAGCCCCACGAATGAAAGAGAGAACAGAGGGTCGTGTGTGACCGTGAGGAGTCAGAGCAGTGACGCTGCATTTCTCCCTGTTTCTGAACAAAAGGATGTTTAAGCCAAGAACTCTGACAGCAACAAGCCTGCACAAGCATTGTTCACTACCTTGTTCTTCAGAAACACAACATTATTCAGCAAAATCAAGGCCTGAAATGAATTATTGATAACACGTACACTATCTAGAAGCCTTATGAGTATTAAACAATCCCCTCCACCTCCCGACACGCTTGAGAAAGCACAGAAAGGGAAAAAATGCCTATTAATTGAAAGACAACAGTTCAGGCACTAAAAACATTAATGTATTTACTGAGGGGGGTGAAAGAAAAAGAAATAGCTGAAGTGGAAAAAAGCAGCTCTGAAATCCAAATGGTGGCACTGGGAACCTGTGAGTGCCTGGATGTGCACAAACACTCGTGTGGAACATCCCCACATCCAGCACACGGACAGAGAGGCCCAGGGGAACCCTAAGCTTTGGCACAGGAGGGCATTTTTAACCACAAATGAATTCTGGGGGCTTTTTAGCTTTCTGGGAGGTTTTAAGCACAGAGACCAGAGAGGCACTTTAACACATCCAAATGAAGACAAAAAAGTAACATGAAAGCACTTGAAACTCATGGTCCAATGTAGAGAACACCTACATTTTAAGGCAGGATAATAATGAATAGCTGACAATGGCATACTTTGCAGCTCACAAAAATTAGGAGGAATGAAGGACCACAGGTTCGTCCTCACCAGTTCATCCAGACCTGAGTGCCTCAGCGCGAGCATTCACTTGCCCACAAGCAGCCAGACCAAGCAGCTTCCCTCAAATCACCCCCACCCAGCCACACTCACACCACAATTACAGCAGCCCTGGCACCCGACCCCAATTTCTCAGGGTCTATCCAGGGAAGGCATTTAGTAAACTGAGAACGATCTCACAGCGAATTTAGAAACACCTTTCTGAAGTTATTACAAAGAAGGATCCTTTGACTTAAATCTGACTCAAAAGAAAACCAGGCTACACCGAGTTCTCCCAGCTCCCCACCTCATGTCTGTTCCCACAAAGCCACACAGTGAAGCATGACCAACTGATCCCACTGTGATCACTGTTAACACCACTGGATGCCTCTGGAAGGCACGAGATGTTCACCAGTCTCAAGAGGCACACCAAGTCCTGAGCAATCTGCTGAGCCAACTCCCTCAGTGGCCTTTTTGTTACAGATCTGCAAGTTCAAAGGGTGGCATAAAGCTGTCATAAAAACAGACAACTGGCTCTGCATCCAGAACTTCTGCAGGAGGAATCCCACCTGAGCCAAATCAGTTACAGAACAGGAGCCATGCCAATCCAAGCAACTAAATGTGAAGTGGCAAAGTTGGGAAGGAAATTAAAGACCCACATGTCCCAACATCTTTCATGCGACAGCAGCTGGTGCGGGACGCTTCAGAAGTGATTTAGGCACAAAACCTAATTTCTTCTCATTTTCCAGTAATCTGCAGCTTTGAGACTTGATGAGCCAACAGGAGACACCTGCTCAGTGAAGAAGATTGGGCAATTTCTTCATTTTGTTTCACCACACATGAATCAACCAGCAAACCACAGACAAAAGGTCCATGTGAACTACCGGACACAAACTCTGCCCAGGAACTGCCCTGGTCAGCCTGATGAATTCTCCTCCCCAAAGTCATCATCAGGTTCAAGAGCCAAAGTGTTCAAAAATCAGGACGAACAAAAAGCAGACTGACAGGATGGAAGAGCTCTGCCTGACCAAACCTGCCCAGTGCTCAGGCAGTGTGTGGCTCTGCAGCAAAGTGATAAAGGCCACAGATTCTGAAGTCTAATAAAAGCCAGTCCAAACACTGTCTTGCGCATTGGTTTAGAGCCAATATTGGTTAAACAGTTATAAACAACCTTCTGTTAATTATATATTCTAAAATATACACTCGTGCCTTAACAAGTTTTTCACTCCAGCCTTCTGTCCAGACTTGAGCAGGAGCAGAGCCATTGGATCAGCCACGGGCACTGTTTGCAGACAAGCTGTGGTGCTCACTCTCTCTGGGAGCTCAGTTCAAGTCCAGCTTTCCAGGGTTATCAGACAGGACATGATAGACACGAAAGCATAACCATTTCTAGAGTCAAGGTGAACAAAGATGGCAAAAGCTCTAATCTTAAAGATACCGTTTTCAGCATTTTTGAAGTGGGAAAATCTGGCATAAAAGCTGTTAAATTAAAAATAAAATAAATTCAGTGGAACCGAAACAAGAATTTTAGGGACAATCTGAAAAATATACTAACCTGCTCCCTACAGAGCCAAGCTTGTGAAAACACCATCTTAGCCAGGCATAAATCTACAGCACAAAAAACCTGGATTCCAGATTAACTGCTTTCTACATGGTGTGCAACAGTCCAATATCAACAAAGACAACGCTTTGTGTGATCATTTCTTTACACATATATCACACACACATGCAGCACAAATAATCTCTCAAGATTCTACTCGTGCTGATGTGGAAGCAATACTAAAACACATTCCCAGTATTTAAGAGCAAATAAGACAGAAAAGGCTCAATGTTGTTTGTCAGAGGTGTCAGTGCTGGGGTCTAAGTTAGAAATGTGCTTCAATGAAGTGCCTTTGGGAGAGGAAAATATGTATTTCATCCTAAGGCTTCAGCCCCTCCATCATCTCCTTAGATTTCCTCCTCACGCATGAGCACCAACATGACAGTGACACTATTTAAGTAAATATTTCACATGAAGAACAGATTCAGACTCAGATCTACAGACATTTCCTGCATGTGTGACAACACAGGCTACAAGCAAACCTCTCCCCGTCCAAAACTAACCCTCTGCGCTCCGAGCGCAGGGAAAAGGCTCCCACGGAATCTGCAAGCACTGCAGAAGCAAAAGGAAGCACAGTTCCAATATGTTGAACGACTGAATTAGCATAATGCTCACGAGGCAGAAAGCAGCCTCCCTGACCTTCTTGAAATGCTGACCTGTAACTATTGATGAGCGTTTCCGATGGGCGCTGTGACTCACCCGGTTGAGGAAGGAGTCAAGGAAACATCGCTGCCCTGTCAAGTGAGAGCAGGTCAGACACGTGGAAGCCTCTCCAGCAGCCTCACACATCCACACAGGAATAACACTAAAATTGTACTTAGGAGAGTAACAAAGACCTGAAGTTGTACTGGAAACTGCTGTAGTCAGAGTGATTCATTTAATCTCTCCTTCGCCGGCAGCAGCCACAGAGGCTGCAGTGATTTAATTATTTTTTAAAATATTCATTTTGTGAAGGACATTAACTGAACATTATGATGACTTGTAAGAAATACGATACATAAATCCAAACGTTTTAGAAATACTTAATACTACTTGGATAAATGAAGATATCTATCATAGACTCACAGAAGAGTTGGAAGGGACCTTAAAGCTCATCTCATTCCATTCCCTACGATGGGCAGGGACTCATTCCACAAACCAGGTTGCTCCAAGCCCTGTCCAACCTGGCCTTGAACACTTCCAGGGATGGGGCAGCCACAGCTTCTCCTGGATGTAACTGTTACTGCGGGCTCAAACATGCAGAAAACTCCCACTGCATCATGTTTGCAGCAGGAACAGGATGGTATTTAGATAACTCTGACACCATCATGTTGCTGAAAACATTCTAATGGCAGATTACACTAATATTTGACATTCAATAGTGCCAATACAGTAAGACACTGTTTGACAACAATAACAACAGTGACATTTCTGTAAGGTCCCTCAGTTAGGGAGCGAGCCAGCCGTGCTGCTCAGCTTCAGCAGAAAGGCCTGTTGTGCTCCTTTGGGTCAATGAAGAATCCCCAGTGTTCTCATGAAATATCAAACAGCTACAGCGGCCAAAAATTCCAACTCTGTTTAAAACACATCCTGGCTTCGCTGGGCTCGTTACGGATGAGGCAGCTTTGTCCATCCAAAGCCTTGTATGGCTGAACATACTCCCAGCAGATAAACATCCCTCCTAAATGCTGGCACAACTCCCTCCCTGCGAGGAGCCGCCGGTGCTATGGCTGCACTCAGACAGCCAGGCCTATCACGGGCTGAAGGTTGAGCTCATTAAAAAAGCAGAATAAAGACAAACTTAAAATTCCGCTCCTGTTTGTGCCTTTTAAAGTCTCACCAACACTGTAAAATAACGATCATCCTCCTTCTAGGACAGCAGGAATAACCAGTTTTAGAAGTTGACGTTTATCAAAATCACTTGTTGAAAGGCACTGAAAGCACATATTTAACCAATACTGTGATTACAAAAGCAGTCACTACGAAAATATAAACAGAAGAGGCTGCTGTGTATGGCAACAATGCTGCAGTACTAAAAGCACACACAAATCGTCCTATTTTCACGCATTTCACTAAAACACTGGCAGCTTCCTACCCCTGGAAACTACGAAGGGTAAAATGGTTCGTAACTACCAGAATCAAGGAAAAACTAACAAAGAACATCCTGAGCATCTTCATTTCTTCACCTCCTCCCCAATGCACTAAACCCACGCGGCTCAGATTTAAACAACAAAATGCAGCTAACTTCTTTTTCCTCTCTCTTGGCCATCCATCTCCTCGGCATCCAAGCGCTGCTCCTGCAGCAGAGCTGGAGTTGCCCGTTTGGAGCACAGGCGCTTCCCAGAGCTCTGCGCAGGAACTGGGTCAAGCCCGGAGCTGGAGCTAACAGCCCACTCGGCTCCTGGCGGTTCCCCAGCCCCCAACCAAATGAAAGGGGTGTTTTGACCTGGAAACAAGCCTCAGATCTCCCTGCCCACATTAAAGCTCATCTAATTGTGTACAGGAAGACAAGCCTTACTCCAAAGCTGCCCATGCTGCGGCATCGCTCTTTGGAGGAGCTGCCGGGAGAAGCCCGCGCTTCTTCCCTCCAAGTGAAAACCGGGGAGATACCAAACCTCCAGCAACTGAATTATTTTTTCCTGCTCGTTACACCAGCCTAATGACCATCCTGACTCATAATTACTACAATAGTAAGAAGCTTTCAGTTCTCACACTGCTGCAAGACCAACACTATCTCCTTTCAGGCAAGCAGCAGCTTTACTCTAGCCCAAAACTGAAGTTTTGGCACTTAATTCTGATAAGAACTTTTAATGAACAGCTCTGTAAGTGGCTTTAGAGGAGCCCAGATCACCCCCACCCCCAGCGTTTAAGTGTGTGCTCATTGGATATGACTCAACCACAAACAAGCAGTGTTTTGGATAATAACCCTCTGTGCCCTGGACTGCTCAAACTGCATCATCACAATCACACAACCCTCAGAAAACATTCATTTCCTCTCCTCAAGCGTGTTTTGTAGAGATGAAGAGCATAAAAAGAAAACTCAACTCCCATTGTCTCAACGTAAGTGTAAGGCATTCAGGAACTGCAAAAATATGTATTAATGATCTCCTATTTATACAGATGCACTGAAAAATGTCCCCAAGCTGTTTGAAAGCTTCTTTGTTTGCAAAAGTTTGTGTTACATACTCCCAGAACAAACCAAAGCCGGCGACAACCAAGAAAATAAATCTCCTTGATTGGAGAAAAGAATCTAAAGATAAGGTATGCGTCCATAAACAGCTTAATTTTAAGAGTCTGAATTCTTTAAGCCTAGGCCTGAGGAAAATCATCACCCAGTAGACTTAAATATCCTTTTGTGATCAGATGTTCAGGTCATACCAATCATGAGAATAAAAGGGAAAAATCAGGAGGTTTTTTTAAGCAAATAGATAAAACAGTCACCACACTAAATTTAGTGTGTTTTGGCAACACTCAATATCCAGGTTTTCATAAGAATTTGGTTTTCCTGCCAGTTAACAGAACCCAAGACATGGAAAGTCCTCTTCACCCACAGAAGCCCTCTCAAGGCAAAGAGCAATTGAGTTGCTCAGGATTTGTTACTTGTTAATTTTTTAATTATTCCTGGAACATAGCTTGAAAAGAACGGCCCGAGAGTTCAGAAGCTCATGTATGTCCTTCAATCTCACTGAGAGCCAATGAAGGACAAGAGAACAGAGAACCAACTTCACTTCTAATCCAGCAAGCAGAGCGTCTCCTTGGAATCAGCAGTCACATCTCACTGGAAGCACATAGCCAGGCAACCCAACAGCCAATTCCTGGACATTTTTAGGAACAGTCTGCGCATCCAGCTGCCATGGGCAGGTGCATCTCGAGTTTGTCAAGCATGAAGTCTTCTAGTGAAGCTGTTGAACCTACCAGGCTGTGGTCACTCTGAGGGCCGTGATTAGGATTCAAGACTGGTTGCTGTGGAGAGAATTCCACAGCTCCTCCAATGCTATTATTCCTATCTCATTGGCTGCAAGCTCAAGACAACCACGCAGTGGTTTGCACTGCAAAAGCTTCAACCACAACCAGGGACTCACCATTTAAAGAGATTTCTGAAGCAAAAGCAAAAAATCTGTGGCTTTTGCCCTACAATGTCTGGGTGATTCCTACACACAAAACTAAAAACATTGCAACATTGCCAGGTTCCAGTCACCTCTGTGCACCAAACATGAACCAGTGATACAGACTGGGCTCACAGCATCACCACAAGCCTCATGCCTGGGCTTGCAGGATGAAGCATTTATTTCAGTCTCGCTTCTCCAAGCAGCCCATGGCACACAGCAGGATCTCCTGCTCTGCGAATGGCTCCATAAAGGATTCACTGGAACGCTCCTTTCCTCCCCAAGGGATGCCTGCTACTCAAGAACTGAACAAGCTGCACCTGCCCTAAGAAATAAATTCATAAAATCCATGAGCAGAAAAGCTGCAGCACTGCAAATCTCCCTATGACCAACAGCATCAGGTACATTTACCCAGCTAGGGAAGTGAGAGACTTCCTACCTCATGCAGGAAAACATCCCATCAAAAGAAACAGCTTGAAAATAAGGAAAGAACAGTGACATCACATGTAAATGGATGCAGAACACTCCAATCTGCACTTAGACACACCCTCTTACTAGTCAAATTTTTCACTAACTACCTAGCACAGGAGTCAGCGTGACCAATGCATTTGCCAAAGGACACTTCCCCTGGATAGTGAACAGTGCCAAGTTATCAACTTCTGTGGAGTATCAATTTGAGAAAACACACCATGGCTCAGAGAAATATCTTGATTTATGAAACCCCACGATAAGAAACCAGTACAATATTTAAACACACGAGTAGCCAGGAGAGGAAGTCACAACTGTAAGGTGTCCCTAACTGACATGCCCAGGAAAATCCTCTCCGACGTGATCCCAAGTCCTGTCCCTGATCTGCACAGCGCTCCCCACAAGCAACACTACACCAAAATTCTCAAGACTACGGGAAGTTTTCTTATCTCTGTTTACAAACTCAAGCACAGACAAATCATATCAATTTGATTCTCACGTTACTTGGAAAACCTGCCAGAAGGGAGGAAGCTCCACGGATAACGAACAAACACAGAGTAACTCCAGGGCAAGGACCAGGGAGTAAAGAGCAACACATGGCTCACCACGGAGACTGAGCTCCTTTTTTCACTCTGCAGTAACCAAACACGTGCAAAAGAGAGGGCAGGTGACAGGACTGGTTTCAAAATTATCTAATAGCCAGAGAAACACAAGTGCTGAATGGAGCAGAGTCCAGGACAACACCCAAGCGAAATCACAGAGCTGTGCAAAGAATCCCAGGAGCAGGAATACCTGAGCTCTCCATCCACCTGGGACCTGCTGGTCAGGACTTGCTTCTTTCACATGTGGTCTGAATGTCACCTTGAGCACATGGGGCAGGAAGGGCTGGTAAACTTATGAAACACAAGGTCTGAAATTCCTGCTTTCAAAAAAAACCTATTTCCAAGTTGTAACTGGGGTGGTTTTTTTTTCCTTTGGTAGAAATCAGGCATTTGGGAAGCCTATCGCCACTGCCAGAGGAGTCTGCACACACAAGGGGCTCAATTAACACTCAAGGTGATGGTGCTGCACGTGGCTGAAAACAGAATTAAAAAACTAACAAAGAAAAAATCCTGCAGCTACACAAAGCCTCGGTATGGCAGAGGGGAAAAACTGCTTCATCATCAGCCATGGAAATTTTCCGAATCCCCGGTTACCTCGTCAGTCCAGAGCCGGGTGAGGAGGAGCACAGATGGTTACTGTGCCCTTTCTCCTGCCACGAGAGCGGCAGCTCCAGAACTGCAGCATGAGCACAACCCTGGGGCTGGGGCCGTGCACGTCCTTTACTGCCACATATAAAATGAGACAGCAAAAAACGACAAACCGAAGTTTTTAAGTTGGAAACAGGCCTAGACTTTGCCTCCTTTTAGGGACTTTCCACACTGTGATAGTCCAGAGTGACTTGGTTCTGTGTCTTCTATATATTGGGAAGGGAAGAGCTGGCTTAGAATTAGCTCAGGGCATTGTCTGAAACAGAGGAAAAGTTCACACACCTATTTTCAATAAACTCTACACCTCTCAAAAGGGAATTACAATCTACAACGTCTATTTAAATAGGATTCCAACCTCCTTAACTACTCTGAAGGACAAAGGCTTTATAGCTTTACTTGCTATTAAATGTCCTCGGTAATTTTTACAGGAAAAGGCAGAGCACACAGAGAAGAAAATCCTAACCCAACCCCCCACCCCAAAAAAAAAGCCAAAAAGGGGGGAAGTTTATAAATTCTTAAAAGATCTTTTTTTTTTTGAGAAAGTCTTCACCTGGATTAAGCTGCCAGGCAACTTTATTAGCATTTCTGCCACACACTGTCTGCTTCCCCACCACACCCTGCCAACGTCACAGGAAAACAAAGAAAACTCCCATTTTCATGTGGTCGTTAGAAAGATGCAAATCCTTCTGGTTTGTGGAGGAGAGACAAGGAAAAGAAAATGCCAACAACCTTCAGCTCTGGCAAAAAGTACCTCAGAAGCTGCTGAACAACTTCCCAGTTACCCTGGAAACAGAGTTTACCCCTCAGCAGACAGGGAAAATTGCCTGCAATTACCACCCTGGAGTAAAGCACCAGTTTGGACAAAACATCAATTTCTGTTTGCTGCAGGTCCTTTAATGTGATCCCAGTAATTTATCATGAGCAATATTTGATCTGGAATGGAATTCTATTACCAAACCCCAAAGAGCCTGAGTTCTGTTAGCAGACCTGTAGGTATAATCAAAGGTTAGGATGTCTCCTAATGGCACAGAAGAGCTCTGCCATCTGCCAAGCGTGATTTCCCCTAATCTCATTCCCCAAACACAAATCAGAATCACCCGGATTACGCCACAGAAATAGAAGTCAAGTCAATACCTGAATCCACGGGATTAATCTCCCACCTCCAGACGGGAGAAAGGCAAGAACAGCAACAATGCTGCAGGCAGGCTCAGGAAGGCAAAGCTTTCCACCCGACTCCGCGCAGCACCGCACAGGAAATTCTGGGATTTCACTGATTAGCTTCACCCGTCCAGAATCCCGGCGCTGCTCCCTCCCAAATCCGAGCGCAGAACTCCGTGCAAATTCAGGGAACTGACCTCCACGTGATCTTTTGGACCAGCTATTTCCACCCAGAAGCAGCGCTCCACGCCTCTCCATGCGCATACAAACCGCTTGGATTTGGAGTTAGGAGGAAAAATTAACAAATGAGCTGCGTATCACGAGAACAACACAAATCTGTCCACCCAAGTGCTTCCGAAACAAAAATATATGCCCCTAGCAGGGGGGTTGGAATGAGATGAGCTTTAAGATCCTTTCCAACCCAAACTGCCCTGAGATTCTACGTACGCACGACGCCAACAAGCAAAGCTACGTGCATCTTCGATTAAAAAGAAGCAGCGTGATGACTTTAAACTGGCACTTCGAGGTAATTGTAACGAGCAGATAATATATTTCCTGAAATCCAAGGCATAAAGGAGTCACATACCACTCTCGGGAATGCCTGAATCCCTCCTGCTCTGCCCAAGGAGCCGTCGCCCGGCTGTAAACCAGGGGGGAGAAGGCGGGGTGGGAACATCTTTATCTGTCCATTTAAGACCTCCAAGCACATTATCACCCCTAATCCAGCGAGGAACAGATAATTGCAGCCCTCGTGGATTACAAAATTACGCTCTAATCCTCAGAACCCACCAGCACAACACCATCCACCAAAACCCATCTCCAACCCCTCCCCACCTCCAGCCGCCGAATTAGAACCACGGCATGGGGGTTTTTGGAGGGGGGCTTTCCCCCTCTTTTTAACACACGAGGACACGAGCCTTTGGCTCTGACGCAGTGAGAAAGAAGCAGCGAGGAGGTCCGGCAGCAGGGCGAGGGGCCATGCGGGAGCGGCGAGGGCACCGCCGGCACGGGACCCCCTCCCCGCTTCCCCGGGGCCGGCGAGGAAGGCGAAGCACCCCCGGGGAAAGCGGGGAGGGAGTTCCCGTACTGACCCTAAGCCTGAACGAGCACTGACCGCCTTTGTCCCGCCGCCGCCTCGCCGTGGCCTCACCAGCAGCACTTACCCAGCCAAACCACCGGCTGCTCCCTCCGCAAAACCGAGCGCCGGCTCCGCCGCACCGGGGAAGTTGCTTGAAGTGAAGTTGGGCGCGCAGCGGCCTTTCCCCCGCGGCGGCGGCGAGCGGCGGCCGGGCACGGCCGGGGGCGGGGCGGGCAGGGGGCCGTCCCTCCGCTGTCCCCCGGAGCGAGGGGCTG
>VZRR01005158.1:7516-52350 GCA_013398015.1 Oreocharis arfaki | reverse complement strand
GAAGCGCCGCTGTTGCCATGGTGACCGCGCGGTGCGGGCCGTGGGAGGGGCTCCCCCCGCGCAGGGCGCTCGCGATTGGCTCCGCCCCGCTCCACCTGCTCCTCGAAGGACGCGGGTTCGAGTCCCCGCCCCGCCGTCCCGAGGGACAGGGGCTGGGTGTGGGTAGTGTTGGGAAATGTGGCATGTGTCAAGATTATGTTATTGTGTCCAGTTCTGGACAAGTACAAGTGTAAAAAAGAGGTAGTGGAGAGGGTCCAGCAGAGGCCACGAGGATAGTGAGGGATCTGGAGCATCTCTGTGATGAGGAGAGACTGTGGGAGCTGGGCCTGGTCAGTGTGGAGAAGGGAAGGCTGAGAGGGAATCTCATCAATCCATGCAAACATCTCAAATCTTGTGCCAAGAGGATGGTGCCAGACTCTTTCCAGTGGTGCCCGGTGAAAAGGAGCAATAAACTGAAACACAACAAGTTCCACCTCAGCATGAGGAAGAACCTTTTTCCATGGAGGGTGGCAGAGCATTGGGGCAGCTGCCCAGGGAGGGCGTGGAGTCTCCCTTTCTGGACACATTCCAAAGCCACCTGGATGCATTCCTGTGTCACCTGCTCCAGGTGACCCTGCCTTGGCAGAGGGGTTGGGCTGGATGATCTCCAGAAGGCCCTTCCCACCACAACTGTTCCATGATTCTTTGATTCTAATCTGTGGGACAGGCAGCAGCTGCATCCCTTAGTCAAGGACACCCTGCAACTATCAAGCTTTAAGGACCTAAATTAATTTGTTGATGTATGTTTATGTAAACACTGGTAACTTTCAAAGTCAGTATATTCTATAGCTGAACTATGTCTGTTACAATAATAAAAATCACACCTACAGGTCAAAAAGACCCTGCCCAGGTGAAGACCCTTCCCCTGAGCATCTGGAAAAGCAACTTGTATGGAAATTATTGACCAATCCTAATAAAGGATTGTGCTTGGAAAGTTATTAACTCTGAATTTCTGTGTATAAATAATAGCAGGAATGTCCAGTGGGGTGTGCTGGATCTGAAGAATACACCGAGCACCCAGGCTGCACAATCCTGAAATAAATAATCAATGTCTCTCTCAAGTGTGTCATTATTAGCTTGTTGCACACCAGGTAAGAAATCCAATTTTGTGGCCACCAATGGCAGCCCCTTGGCCACCACTGTCCTTCTGTCACCCTCAGGGCAGCACAGCTGTGGAGCCCAGTCCAGGGAGAGTCAGAAAGGGAACATTTCTCCTCAGACCAGGGAGCATTCCTCCTCAGTCCCCTCCTGAGGAATGGCACCGGAGTCGCTGGATCCACCCGCTGCATCCTCTCCATGCCACAGCTGCCACAGTTCAAAAGCTCCAAATGCTGCTTTTTGTCATTACCAAAGGTGTGGCCCCCGGCCGAGGAGTCCAAAGTCGGCTCCGAGGCGAGGCCATGACTCACAGCAGGAGGAAGGAGAGTGTGGCTGACAGGCTGGCCACAGGCCAGGGTGATGCCATGGCACAAGGAAAACGCATCTCCGTGTCCTCATCCCAGCTCTTGGCAGGACGGGGAAAGACCAGGCAGCTGGTCCTGTGCCCCTGCCCTCCATGGGGAACTCCCTCATCTGCCTTTAACCAGCCTAAATCTCCTTCTGTTGCAGGCACAAGGGTCCTAAGCCCTTGTGGGGCTGCTGGATCTCTCCGTGATCCATTCCAAGGGAGCCATACAGAGTCACTGTAGCTGCCCCTCAGCAGGTGCATGGATGGGAGCAAGAGGAAAGGTTTCAGCAGCAAAACCATCCAGCCCTGTAACAGCAGCAGGAGCATGGAGCTTGCCTCCACTCCTCTGTCCCCACCCACATCCCATTTAAATTAAGATCGCTTTCCCACAGCTTCCCCCCTTGCTCCCAAATCAGGATAATATAGGTGTTTTCCCCACCTTAGCAACCCTTTTATCTTCACCACACAAAGGGATCCCAATTCCATGACTCATTTGCCTTTCGCTTTTCCAGAAGCCAAGCCATAACCCATCCCCTCAGCCACCTTTCCCCCGCCAGCACCCTCCCTGAAGCCCCGGCGCAGATGAGGGCGATCCATGGCTTGGAGCTTGGATCGGTGCCTCTGCAAGGAGGGTGTTCCTGCCTCTTACACCTCTTTGAAGCGGTTCTTGTTCCACCCATGGCTGGGAACCCCTGCTCCAGCACACGGGGCTCTCAGCAACTCATAAGGAATAAGGAAAGCGCCTGATCAGTTATTCAGGAGCCGCTTAATGGCAGCTCCCTGCACAAAAACACCTACACGGTGACAGAGCCGGAGAACTGGGCACGCCAGGCTCCGGGGGCTCCGTAGCCCTGGGAGCTGCATTCAAATGGACACTTCAAGAGAGCAGCCGTGTTCCCAAGGAGCTGCTGCCTCGTTTCCCACTGCGTGAGGAGGAGCCTCAGCGGGCGCCTTTGCGAATTCCCCCGGGGGAGATGAGACCTGGGAGCTTCAAAGTGGCCACAGAAAGTCGGGCTGGTTCAAGCTGCGGCAGGCCCGGGGCAGGAGCAGCTCGGGCGGGATGGCAGCGCCGCGGGGCAGTGCCGGGCACGGAGCAGGCCTGGGCCCGAGCGCTGCGGGGCCTCAGGGGCAGGATCCTCACCATCTCCCGGCCCTTGTTGCCCTGGGGACACCCCGAACCTGTGGGAAAGGGAGTGACTGCAGTGCGGGGACAGCGCAGAGCGGGCAACTGTGGGACCGGCAGTGCTGCACTGCGGAGATGGGAACCCCTTGGCCGTCACGGACAGCCCTTGCATCTCTGCTCTGGCACCAGGCAGGAGAATTGGCACCCCAGTGCCGCCCCAGTGACAACTCCACTGCTGCCGCTCCCTTAGAATCATGGAATTATTTGGGTTGGAAAAGCCCTCCAAGACTATTGAGTCCAGCTGTTCCCCCAGGCCACCCCTGTCCCCCCAGGCCACTCCTGTCCTCAAGCTCCACATCAACACATCTGTCAAATCCCTGCAGGGATGGGAACTCCACCACCTCCCTGGGCAGCCTGTTCCAATGCCTGACAATCCTTTCTATGAAGAAATTTTCCACGATATCCAATCTAAACCTCCCCTGGCACAACTTGAAGCCAATTCCTCTGGTTTTGTCCCTTGTTCCCTGGGAGCAGAGCCTGAACCTCAGCTGGCTGCACCCTCCTGTCAGGGAGTTGTGCAGAGCCAGAAGGGCCCCCCTTGATCCTCCTTTCCTCCAGGCTGATCTCCCCCAGCTCTTCCTGGTGCCCTTTCCCAGCTCTGTTCCCTTCCCTGGACACACTCCAACACCCCAGTGTGTGTCCTGCAGTGAGTAGAGGCCAAGGACAGGACCTGGCGTGTGGCACAGCCTTGGCTCCTGGAAAGGTTCTTCCCCTGTGCCCTGTCCCCACCTGAGACCCTGCGTGAATCTTTCTCCCACTGAGTTTATCAGCACATAGCAGAGCAGAGGTGACCACAAGAGGGGCAGAGTTAAATGCAGAGCCCTGGCCTCTCACCCCATGTATATGAATTAGGGCTGTAATTCCACCCTGCAGTGTGGCTGGCAATAGTGAACAGACACTGCCAGCCCCATCTCACAGACATCTGAGCTTTGACCCTCTGTTTTATGACTTCGCTGGATCCGTCAGTGGGATGACAAGCAGCAATATACAGCGAAGGAGTGCCTGCACATGGAAAAGAATGACAGTCCCCTTATCTATGAAGTTTCCATTCTTCAGAGGCAGTTTTCAAACAAAAGGCTCCACTCCTCGCATGAGTAATGCCACTGTTTCTCCTCTCCACCATACAATTAACTTCCAGGCTGGGATCTCTTCAGAATTGAGCTAAGAATGGCATAAACCAGGGAATACCAGCGAGTGTTCCGTGCACCGGTGGGGCTGCTCCGGTGATTTATCTCCTCTCACACAGTCTGTCAGTGCCCTGCAGTGGAGAGACGGGTTAATTGCAAATGGCACATGGACACTGCCCGTGACATACCTGCACACCCGAGGGCAGGGACAAACACCAAGGGGGTCACAGGCAGACCCCCCCAGCCCCTCCTCTGTCTCACTCCTGTCCCACTCCTGCCTGACTTTGGCGGGTGCGACAAGATCCCCTCCTGTGTTGCAGCCAGGAACAGTCTCCGTCTCTTCCTGCTGAGCCAGTTGCTCCTGTTATGAGAAGAGGTGGAGGTGTATGCAAAAACAGCCCGTCTGGGTCAGGGGAACACTGATCTTCCAGTGCTGTCCCTTCCCAGGCCCAT
This sequence comes from Oreocharis arfaki, assembly GCA_013398015.1. Classification (NCBI taxonomy): domain Eukaryota; kingdom Metazoa; phylum Chordata; class Aves; order Passeriformes; family Paramythiidae; genus Oreocharis; species Oreocharis arfaki. The sequence continues at coordinate 48,101 of VZRR01005158.1, read as the reverse complement.
GTGGCGTTGAAATGCTCTGGCCCTCAGCAGGGAAGCACTTCAGTGTCCTGTCTTGCAACCTTCCACCAGGTAACTGCTCCCACAAAAGCTGCTGGTGACAGCTCAGGATGAGCCCCAGGAGGAAACAGGCAGGAGCTCCCCACACACCTCAGGCACTGAGCACTGCAGGAAGGTGCTCCACTGCCCACCACATATAATCTGCGTAAAGGAAAGCAGGAAATCCTCCCACTCCCCATCGCCACCACAGCAGCTGTCCTTACAAGCTCCTTTCCCACCTCTTCGTGCTCATCCACCATGGAAATCAGTGCAGAGCTACACAGAGAGCAAGTGCCTGGTTTAGAGCCCAGGGAGGGCACAGCCCTGGCACTGCCTTCCCAATAAAGCCCCACTGGCCATGGGGCCCCATTGCTGCCTCTCCCAGCCTCAAGCTGGACTCAGGAACAGGGCTGGGAGAAGGAAGGCAGGAGAGAGAGTCCTGTTTTAAAGGGAATAGTCTGTAAAACACACAGTCCAATGTCCTTGTGAAGGCTGAGCTCTGACAGGCGCTGGAAAGAGCATCACCCCTCTGGGGGGACATGGGGCCTGTGGGATTACACCATGGTGTCCACCCAATATTTCTTCCTCCAGAAAGGAGGAATTTCAGAAGGCAGAGACTGTCAAAACTCAGCTGCTGAAAGCAGCCATAGCCAAGAAATCCTTGACTGAAAAACAAGGATAATTGAGCGTCAAATTTGTATGTATAATGCTCTCCAGTAGGAAGGAGTTGTTAGATTGCACCGTCAGGGAGGTTTCAGTGCAACAGAGGGAAGAACCAGTGGGTGTGGGATTCTTGCCAGTTATATAATTCCTGGTGGTTTTGCCTGCACTGGTTTGGGTGAGGACATGGCCCTATCCCCGTCCCAGTGTTATCAGCAACAGCACATGGTCACACTTGGGGGGCTGTGGGGAGAACAAAAGGATGCAGATTTCCTGGGAGTCTGCTTTTGTTTTCCCGAGCAGAAGAGTGACTCAGATTTCAGCGCACTCCTGTAACTCAGCCAACAACAACACGTCCTCAGTCACGGCGATAAAGCCGAGGATCTGTGTTCCATTTGCTGCACTAAAAAAAGCTCAAACTCATCCACCCAAGGGCCAGGTCAGTCACTAAACCAGAGACTGCGCTGAACCCCGAGCTGAGCACAGTGACGGCAGCATCTTCCTCCCCAACAACCTCACTGAGCTCCTGGAAAATACTCAGAAAATCCACGGAACCCGCACGGATGATCTCGGTGCTGTGCTATCGTGGAGAGCTCTCTGATAACTCCTAAGCACTCGCATGTCATTCCAACACGGCTGCCAAAGCCTTGCTGAAATGCTTTCACTTCCTGAGAAATGCTCCAGGAAGAAGCACAGTACTTCCTTGTGCTTAAGGACTGGCTTAACACATCCCTGTGCTGTTGTCTCCTGGATCTGAGCTCGTTTTTCATGGCTGTGAGGTACATCCACAGCTCATTGGAAATGCCAGAGCGTGGATTGCTCCACCTCAGTCATTGCACTCAAGGCGAGCAAAAGGAGAACTTGAACTGACAAAGGGGAGGTTGGATTGGATTTTTAGGAAGAAATCCCTCTCTGTGAGGGTGGAGAGGCCCTGGCACAGGTTGCCCAGAGAATCTGTGGCTGCCCCATCCCTGGAAGAATCCAAGGCGAGGTTGGATGGGGCTTGGAGCAACCGGGGATAGTGGAAGGTGTCCCTGCGAATGAGATGGACTTTAAGGTCCCTTCCAACCCAAACCACTCTGTTATGCCCTGAGACTCCCAATCCCAGGCTAGCAAAATTCCTGTTGTAGAGTCCTCCAGCCCCAAATGCTGCTGGGCTGGGTAGGGACCCAAGGCTTTCAGCCACTTACCCTGCATCTGTCAGGTGACAGTGCCTGTGCGAACTGGGCCTCTCTGCAGGATTCGCCCAGGGATTGCTACAGCTGTGGATCAGCCTTTGAATTTCCAGCTTCATTTTCCTCTGGAAAAGTCCTCGTGCTGAAATACGTGCTGGAGCACCTTAAGGCGGCAGAGGGAGCGCAGGGTGTTGCCAGGACAGCACCCACCTGGGCAGATGTTTGTGCCAGGACTCAGCGTGTCCGTTCATGCATGTTAACAAGGGCTATAAATACTCCAGGTCCTTCCCGGCTCCGGTGCCACGTGCCCGAGCCTGGCAGGAGGGTGTGTGAGGACGAGCACTCACAGCTGGGCTCACCAGCACAGCCCCCAGTGCCCCCCATCACACCCAGCCCTGGGCATGTGCCACAGCCAAAGTGGTTCATCTGCCACAGCAGCTCAGGGACCGAAGGATTGGGCTCGTAGAGCAGAGGATCAAAACAGAGCACAGAAAAAATTGGGGTTGCCACCACCCTTTGGAGGAGCTCCTATAATCCAGCTCCCAGCTGATGATGAACACCTCCTGAAGAGCCCTTGTTGGCAAGGGGTTGGGATGGTTTCCCTTCCTGCACAGGACAGAGCTGCCACCTCTCCGGGGCTGCTCCACCAGCTGCTGTCTCCTGCATTGCATGGAGGTGGCAACTGATGGAAATTTCCATGCACTTCAAAGCACAACCTCAGGATAGCTGCTTTTGTGAGAAACTATCCCAAGTTAAAAATTAATGAAATTCACTTTTAGGATCATTTGCTTTCCTCCATCCGAACGGCAGGATTTTTACCAGCCTCCCTGCACCGGAACAAAGAGCATTCCTACTTTGGCACCTTGGGTATGTGGCCTCTGGTGATTACGTTGCCAATTAATATCAGGTAATTAACACATTTGCAAGGGCTGGTTGAATCCCACCCTGACATTTTGCAAACTCTGCGTGTTCGGGGAGTGTCTTCATCGGCTTTTGAAGTTCTGAGCTGTGAGCTCCCTGCAAACCTCAGCCTGCACTGGAAACTGGGGCTGGGCCATTAGAGCAAACATGCCTCAAGAAGCAAACATATTAAGGATTAATTAAATACCAGGATTTATTTAATTAAACCTCTTCTCATAAGTGTGTAGTGGCAGGAATCTGGAGCAAGCATCCAGCCTTCCTTGCACTGCCATTTTTTAGAAATGCAGTTAAATTCTGTGCTGCTTAAAACACGACACTGGGGTGATGTGGACCCCTCCTGCCTCCAACAGCAGTGCAGAAAGGTGGTTGGGGGCACCTCTTCCCCATTCCCACACACGACACCTCCCCCTTGGAAGAGCTGGAAGACCCACAAGCACCCAAGTGGAGTCTAGAGGGGTGACAAGTGCCAGCCCTGAGCAGGGGCAGGCACCACAGGCAGCTTGCCCTCCTCACGTTTTGGATGAAGAGCTTGTCCCTCCTGTTCCCCTGCAAGAAAGGCACCGCAGCCCATCCTATCAGTGCCACTTTAAAGGTCGGGAGATTGATCCAGGAAATATTGAGATCAAATCCAAGGTCATTTTGAGCACCGTTGCAGAATGCACTCCCTCAGCTCCTGCACACCCCACCTGGTAGCACAGGATCACACACAGGTATAAACCATCACCACCATGTCCCAGCTCTGGGCTGCCCCATGCCAGGGCCCTCTGTCACCTCCCCATCTGCTCTGTCTGGGGCAGTTCACTCCATGCAGCACCAAGGACCTGGCCCAGCCCTTCCCCAGACAGTTTCCTCCTCTTCAATTGCTCTGTTTCACCATCAGTTTAAATTCTCCACGTTACTGGGGGTTACAGCAGGAGGAAGGATGGAGGTGACAGTGCCAGCAGAGCCAAGGAGGTGTCACTGCCACACATCTGCCCAGAGGGACAGGGTCAGCAAGGCTGGACTGAGGAGGCCAAGGCACAGGATGGGGGGGAAGTGAGGACCATGAGGGCAAGGAGGGTGCAAAAAGGAGCCCCAGGCCCCCCAGGACAGGGGACACTCACCACAAGCAACAGAGGGCTCTGGAATCTGTGGAAATACAGAGCATTTTGGGCACTCCCTGCTCAGGGTGTCCCCGTTTGATGCCTTCCCAGGGACCACACAGCCAGAAAGAACCACCAGGATCTGATTGATTTGAAAATACATTAACCATAGAGAATAGAGCTTTAATTTTTCTTTCTCAACAACAATAAGGAACAGTTTACATAAAAAAACCAAACCAAAACAAAACCAAAAGCATGAATAAAATAATATAAAACAGATATTATACCACAGTGTGGAATTCAGATAATCTAAGAACATTAGCAGCACTTCTACAAATAGATTAAAAGCTGTAAGTGCTCGTTAAGCTCAGATCGAGCAACTCCCAGAGACCAAAATGGCATCCAACAGAGAAAAGCAGCAATTCTGTGTAGGGCAACAGAAAAGTCTAATGCCAGGACACCAGATACATTCAAATCCCTGTGCTGAGGGGTAATTCCCTGTCCCACAGAGCCCCCACGATGGCTGTCACACCCTGTCACCCTGGCTGGCTCTCCAGAACACTCCTTGAACAAGGGAAGTGACAATCGTGGGCCTGAGGTAACATCCACGTCACATTTTCAAAGCTTTTCATTAATTCTCTTTGGGAAAACAGTTTCTTCCCTGGCTTCTGGGAATTACTCTCCAGAGAGCCTGAATTTCTGAGAATTCTAAGTCGCTCTTACTTAGTCACAACAATGACATTTTTAGTCTCTCAGTATCCAGGATCAGGATTTTCAATTCTTTTATGTCCTTAGCAGCAGAGCCACACTCATTCCTAAAACTTCCACTTATTTAAGATCTTGTGCATAGTTTAAATTTTAGCATTAATTAATTAAAAAAAAAGTCTAAAAAAAGGGATAAATGGTGATTTTCCCCCTCTTATCAAAGCACTGATGCTCCTGGTCATGTCCCACCACTGACAGCTCAGGAGCCACCGTGGAGAAGGGACCGTCCCCTGCAGCGCCATCCGTGGGCTCTGCTCAGCCCCCATGTGCAAAATCCATCTATAAAAGGAAGCTATTAAACTACTGAACGGGAATTTAAGGTGGAATATGCTTATCACCAGTCTAAAATTAAATTAGAAATTAGATTAGATTAGATTAGACGCATTAAAAGACTTCCATGGCTGTTCCGACCGTGTACGTTCTCCGGGAAGTTCAGGATTCAGGCAAAGTTGAGAAGGAAACCACGCACTGAGCTGTGTGAACGTGTGGCTACGGCACCAAATGGCCTCAACCATGGCCCACGTGGCCACCAGAGAACAGAAATGTGGTGTCATCAGGGACCACGAAGGTTTAGAGGCCTCCATCAGTGAAATATTGATTATTCAGGGCAATGAGGATGCTGGCCTTGAGTGAGATCGCTGGAACAGCAGAACAATCAGTGGCACCTGATCTACTTCAGGGTGTCTGAAAAAGCTTTTATAGGAATTTCTGACACAGGTCCTGGTGAGTTCCAACCCTTCCATAGTGCTAGGAAGGGCTGGAACTCCCTCTCTACATTGTGCTCTATCCATTTGTGCCTCACGTGACAGCAAAATGCTGAAGACAAGCCCAGAACTGCTCAGTACTCGAGGAAATTCCCAAATGGAATGAGAAATGAGACAGAGGTTTTGATGACACGATCATCGTTTTGGTCCTACTGATCAAAGGCTCAGAGGCTCCCACTGCACCTCTAGAGAAAACTGATTCAGACATTGTAAGATATTTCAAAAGCAAACTTAGGTGATGAGAATCCCAAAACTGGTGCCATCCCTGGTCAGAGGCTCATTGGCCGCAGTGGCTCCCAGCACAGGGGACCAACCTCAGGATAAACCAGGAAAGAGAGGGAAAATAGTCAGGCAAAGTTAAGTAACAAAGAAAGAATGAACAAATAAGAAGAACCTCATCCCATAAACTGCTCTTGGCCACAAGGCTCGTGTCTCCAGGATGGGATTTTGGGATGAGATCTGTGATTCCCCACCCACCTCTTTGATAGTTCCATCTCTCAGCCTTCTTTTTCCCCTGTCAGTGACAAGGGTTGGCACCTGCAGTTCCACTGCTGGCTCACGTTGCGCTACGAGGAGCATTTGGATGGGTTAAGGGACGTTCACCATGCCAGGGGCCAGATGAGAGCAGGACAGGGAGGCAGCAGGAAGTTCCCCCACAAAAAAAAAACTCTCAGTCTTCATGAGAAACGTTCACAGCAAAGCGATTCAGAGACTCAACACGGCAAGAGGAAAAACTCCCAGGAAAAATCACACGTTTAGGAACAAACACGACTTCTAAAGGGTCTGCACAGGTGACACCAAAAGAGATGGGTACCAGGAGCTCGTTGGAAGGTTGCATGAGCAGGAAGTTAAAATGCAGGAAGAGAATCCATTTGTCACTCCCTCAGGGGAGCACAGGGCCAGGACACAAACACTCAGTGGATTTACACACACCGAGATTATCTGAGCTCAGCGTGAAACAAACCCCAAACCCCACAGCAATGTGAATGCTCAGTGAGAGTGTGGTGGGAGCTGAACTCTCAGCCCATGGAGCCCATCCTTCCTCAGGCTCAGCTCTGGAACGACTGGAGCAGAGAACATGAGCTGGCAGCACATGCAACCCTTGCTGCACCTAGGGGAATGCAGTGGTCTCCTCAGAAATCATGGAGCCATGGAATGTTTGGGGTTGGAAGGAAACTTAAGAGATCACTTAGTTCCACCCCCTGCCATGGGCAGGGACACCTTCCACTAGCCCAGGTTGCTCCAAGCCCTGTCCAACCCGGCCTTGGGCACTTCCAGGGATGGGGCAGCCACAGCTTCTCTGGGCACCCTGTGCCAGGGCCTTATCGTGAAGAATTCCTTCCTCAAATCCAATCTAACCCTGCCCTCTGTCAGTTTAAGGCACAGAGCTCCAATCCCTGGTCCCACGGAGCCAACAACAGGCTAAAACAGTCCTGGGCTGGCAATGCCATTGTGGGGGGGGATTCAGCTGCACGGAGCTGCTGGGATGAGACATTCCTCTTCCCCAAGGGGCCAGACAAGATTACTGTATATGGACAAGCATTCCCTGGTGACGGGCCTCTCCTGCGTGGCAAACAGGCCATCCTTGGCTGCACAGCTGGGAGAGATCCCCGCTGGCTTCCACAGCCATGGTCCCCACTGTCAGAATTCCAGAACAAGGCTTTTATCTCGTGGGGATCCAGCAGGGGGGCAGAGCCAGGCAGGAGAGGCTGAGGCCAGAGAAGGCCCACAAACAGCTGCGCAGCAAAACCTTTGCTTTTCACCTTCTCAGCAGCTTTTACCCATCAAAGAGAGCCCCAGGCTCCTGGTGGTGCCTCACTGTGGGTCCCCACAAGCACAAGAAGCTGCCCAGCAACACAGCTGAAACAATGCTTTTTTAATACTATTTTTCCCCTCTTTTTTTTTTTCCCCCCTCTTGTCCAGTCTTGAAGTCAGAACTAAGATGAAGCCAAACGGAGCTTGTGATGGTGGCTCTGCTCTGAGCTTCCTGTTGCCCCACCAGAACAACTCTCCCAGCACAGGGACAGTGACAGATTGGCACATCATGGAATAGGTGCTATAGAAACCACACAGTTCTTAGAAGCAAAAGATTTCTCACACACACACACACACACGCACACCCCCCCTCAAAAAATAACCCACTTAGTTCACATATTTTCTCTCTATACTGTATATATATTATATATAGACACGATTCTCTGGTAAACATTTACAAGATATCGTAAATAACATTGAAAATTTCTACCTCCATTTGCACAACAGCGCGCACTCACACGCCAGCACACAAGGACACACAGTCAGGTACAATCAATAAATAAATACTTTTTTTTTCCCCCCCAGAAATTATTCAAAAAACACTGCTATTGAGCGGCCCAAAGACACTCTCAAGTTAATACAGACAGCAAATATTGTGCAGAACTTCTTGGCTGTTTTTTTTGTTTAAAAACCAAGGAATGAAGCTTGAAAGATTACGCGCCAGCGACGTTGCTTGGTCAGACGGTGTTTCAGGTGACCTGTGGGTCCCTGTCCCTCAGGAAGGGGAGAACAGAGGGCTTCCCCTTCCCTCTAGACAGGTGACAGATATGTCCTAGAATCTTGAGGGAACAGGAGCAGCCTGGGAAGGAGGGAGGACACGAGCATTTCGCTCTGCTTGGTGGAAAGATGAAAGATTCTCACAGGAACTGGCAGATCTCAAGCTCTTTGTTTCCTGTGCTGCTACAGCCCAGCGCCCTTTGGGGTTTTACTGCTTCAGGGAATTTTCCCAGATTGTTGTACACATCTGGTGGGATTATGAGGAGTGAAGGGCTGCCCATTGCTCTCCCCCTGCCCCAGCCCCTTCCCCAAAGGGTTCAGGATGTGCCACCGCCTTTTCCCAGCTGCGACCTCCGTGTCCCAGTATACAGAAACGGCTGATTTGCTCAGGAACAGCAAACCACACCACCATGCTCCTCAGACCTCCCCCTGAAGCAGCAGTTTTCTCTGGTGCAGATTGACAACCGCCTTTTTTCTGCCAGCAACATCTGACACGTGCCACGAGCCAACACGAACCAGCACAGACAGGAGAAGGAAGGGCCCCTTTCCCTCCCGTGGGAGCACTCCAGCAGCAAGGCAGGAGCAGGGCCAGAGGAGAGCACACACACAGCACACATTGCACCAGGGGGGAACACGAATTTTTGCAGCAAAACTTGAGAGAAAGTACCCTTAAAGAGAGCTCCAGCCCAGCGCCCCCAGCACTGCCCTCCCTGGCTGGGCTGGACCCTCCATCCACCCACCCCTCTCCTTTTCCTGTATTGTTTTTACCTGAGTTGAAAAAACGACTCCGAAGCCTCTGCAGGGCAGCCTGTGTGGGACACAGCAGCTGGAGAGGCACTTCGTGCAGTGGGCTCCAGGCTGTGCCACAGGAAAAGTGGCCACACAAGTGCATCTTCCCAAAGCAAAGACCACTCAGGGACCTGGGGCTATTTTCCTGTCACAGGCCTGTGGGAGAAGCCCACCAAGACCTAACTGGAGATGCTCAGTGGGTTTAGGGGACTCAACAGCCAGCCCTGAAGCACATGGTAAACCCCCAGGCACCAAGGGGATGGTCTGAGCTGTTGAGCTTTGAGCAGCCGGTCTTAATGGACAGATGGGCACTGTCAGAGGGAAGGTCAGGATAATCAGGAGCTCTGACTTGCCTTCTGAGGAGCCCTTCCCTCACAGGAGCTCAGAGAAAACAAGGAGACCAGACTCCTACCACAAGCAGCTAAAGTAAGGCAGGTAAGGAAACCTCCAGCCTGGAGTTCCCAGAGGAGGTCAGGACCAGATTTTCCAGTGTTCAGAGAACATTACAGAGGCTGGATTTTGAAAAATAAACCCCAATGCTGAATTTGGAGCTGTTCTGAAAATCCATCCAGCCACGAAGCTCTTGTGTGCTCAGATATTGTAGGAACAAGGTAAAATCCCAGTGAGAAAACAGAGCCCTAAAAAAAAAAATACTGAAGGGGAAGCCACGCATTGAGGGACAAGATCAAAAGAGGAATTTCTGTGATCAAAGTCCCCCCCGTTACTGGCAGAACCTCGTTGTGTTGGTGAGAAGCTGAGAACCAGCAGCATCCCTGTGCTGCCCGGACTCGCAGGGCTGGCTGCCTTCCCACGCCACAGGGAAGGGCTGCCCAAGGAAGCAGCTTTCCAAGGAATCAGCTTTCCCTCTGTGCCACCAAGCTCTGCTCCCCCAGCCCCCGAGCTCTGCCCTGGTTTGTGGCAATGCTTGGGCAGTTCTGGTGGCCACGGCAGCTGCTGCCCCTCCAAGGCCAGGAAGCCACTGCCTGGTCCTGCCCCCGGCACAGGAACACACCTGGAGGGATCTTTGGTTGAGTCACTGCAGAAGGTCTGAGCCGGGGCCTGTGCTGAGCCCAGGGGACTCCCAGCTCACACAGCAGCACGTGTCCCACCACCCGAGTCCCACAGGTGTGGCACTTGGAGAAACAGGAGAAGGGAGGAAGCATCGGAGGGGAGTCCCGGCTCTTTGGGTGCCTCGTCTGCCCCGGGTCCTTCATTTGTTCTCGATCAGAGTCTGCACTTTATAGACCAGGTCCCGAGCCAGCTTCAGGATCTGTTTGGTGTTGTGGCGCTCGGCCATTTCTGGAACACAGACAGAGGGACCAGACAGGTCAGAGCTGAGCAGTCCCCAGCCCCATAGCTCTGCTGCCCACATTCCCAACCTCCCCTCGCAGGACACCTGGCTCTGGAGAGCCATCCCTAACCAGCCCCTCGGGATGGGGAAAGCAGCAGGAAGCACGGCCCAACCCTCAGCTCCCTTCAACACGTCCAGGCTGGCCACTGCTGAGGAGGGCAGGTGGATTCCAGCACCACCAGACCCCTCAGAGCTCTGGGTGTGTTAAACACGTCCAGCATTGCCCAGGTGTGTCCACAGCCAGCCACGTGCTGCCCACACCTGAGCAGCTGCCCCGAACTCAGCCCAACAGAGCAGTACCATTGAAAAACTTGATGATGTCTGTGAAATCCATGTTGTTCTCCAGGATGATGTCCCGGTACATCTCCACCAGGGCCAGGGCTATGAAGAGCACGTAGTGAGCAGAGGAGACGTGAGCAGCGGCCCAGATGGTCTCCCAGACGGCGAAGACGTCGTCGTACACCAGCTCTGTGAGCAGAGAACAGCAGTTACCTCTCCACTCACCCCACCCTGACTCTCAGAGCTCACAGCAGCGCTGGGGGGACACGCTGGGTGCTTCCTTCCCACAGGAACCTGCTCCAGCTGGAAGCAGTAAGTCAATCATGTGTAGGGAGAAATATTCTGCCCTGCAGCAGGTGACACAGGCCCCCAGGACACGCTCATGGAGAGGCTCAGCAGCAGCTCTGGAACAACAGGTTCTGTATCTAGACAGAATAATCAGCCAGGCGTAAACCAGGGGAAAAGTGGAAAGGAATTCCAAGTTAGGTTTAAAGCTGCTGAGAAGCCTGGAAGCAGACCCTGCCCCACCCTTGGGTGGTCTCAGCACGCACCTCTCTTGAAGTCCAGGAGAAACCATCGGTAGCAGAAGTAGAAATGAGTGTAATCCCCATTCTGGTGCATCAGCTCAAAGAGCTCAGAGTCCAGAATCTGTCAAGAAAAGCGAAAGCAAACTCAGGAATGCACACACAAGGCACCAGCCGTCCCTCTGCCTACTTCCCCCCATCCCACTGCTCTCCAACTGCACCAGCTCCTCCCTCCCTTTCCTGGCACACACTGCTCCAGGCTGTCCTTAGAGCCCCTGCTGTCCCTCCTGCTTCCCAGCACTGAAACCCCACCTCAGCCCCTCAAGGACCAGCTTCCCCTCTTGGGTGTGAGGAGCTGCCATCCCCGTGCCAGGAGCCCTCACCTGGATCAGCGACCTCATGTTGGCAAAGTGGGTGTCCATGGCTCCTCCATGGGGGAAGTTCTGATTCATCCTCTTCATCAGCTCGGTGAAGCAGCTGAAAGCCAGAGCCTCTGTGCAGGGAGGAGAGACACCACTGCTGGGCTGCACGGGCACTGCTGCTCCTGCTGCAGCAACATCCTTCCAAGAAGTCCACCCTGGCCCCAGGGTGGGCTCCTGGGAGCCAGGCAGCATCACGGACAAACGGGATCCTGCTCCACACCTCCAAGCGCTCCACCGCAAAGGGTCACCTCCAACCCGGCACATTCCCCCAGCAGATCCCCACACACAGGGACAGGGAAAGCAGAGCAGAGCCACCCACTCACCGTCATCCAGGATGACCAGGAGAGGGGCCAGCAGGTCACACATCCCCTGCACGTAGCCAATCTCAATGTGCTGCCAGATGTAGCTGTGTGAGAGAGCGGGAGAGGTGACCTGGGACCTGAGTGCCACCACCTGCCACCTCCTTTGCCCATGCCCCGTCTCCCTTCCCAGGATGCTGGGGTAAATCACACCTGTTCATTCTGTTATCCCTGCGCTGCAAATGATTCAATCCCTGTGGTGAGTCCCAGGTAAGGCATGCACGGCACAGTCCTGGGTCAACGCCCTGCCGTGGCCACGTCCAGGGTCAATCCAGGGCTGTGCCATGGCCATTGCATGGAAAATCAGCGCAGGGAAGAGCAAAATAGGAAAGCACAACACAGTGGGATCATTGTTTAAAGGGCAGCGACTGAGAGAATTTGTTCATCTCTCATTCTCATCCTTCTCCCTCCATTCATCCTCTTGGTTCTCTCTGCAGACACTGCCTGCCTCGCCTTCCCATTCCCAGTGTCCCAGGAAGCACCCAGCCCTGCAGGGATATCTTCCCTTATTTGGTAGCAAGGCAAAATGTGTTCAGAGAGGACTCAGATCTGCTGCTGGCACAAGGGAAGGATCTTTTCCAGCCTGCCCACTGGTTTTCCAAAATGTGCTGTGCTGAAGGTCTAATCTCAGCAGAGATCTCCAGCTCTGGCTGTCGGGTGAAGTGACAGCAGTGATGGAACAGCAGCTTCTCCTCATGTCTGCAGGATGAGTAACAATATTTTATCCTTTGCTGCCTGAGAAGCAGCAGCTGGAGCTGGAGCTGGTCTGAGTCTGCAAGTGTCACTAGGCAAGCTCTGAGTCACAGGGACTCAGAAATACACCCAGCTCTGGCTGTCTCCGGGGATTTTGGGCAGGCACAAACCATTCCGGTGCTTCAGGCACTTTCTCATTAGCACTACAGCTCTGTGGGCTGATCCTCATTAAAACATTTTCCAGGCATACTCCAGGAAGCAGGCGGGCTGCACTGGGTTCGTGGGCAGCCCAGGGAGCCTCTGCCAAAACCCCAGGACACAGCAGTGACGGAAAGCCGGACACCTCGGTGTGGGAGCCGCCGCGTCCTTGGAGCGGTGGCCCCAGCGCTGGGATGATGAGGGGGTTTGGGGGAGGAAGGCAAGGAGCAAAACTCAGTAACCAGAACACAGATGGAGGCTCCAGCCTGCGGGTGAACCCTGGGAAGCCCCCCAGAGCCCCCACCTGCACATGACGTTGCGGAGCTTCTCCAGGTTGGCGGGGGTGAAGTACCAGTAGTTGCGGTCGCAGCGCTGCACGTCCTTCTCGATGCGGTGCAGGTTCACCGTGTACATGTCCAGCAGCTCTGGCTGCCCAAAACAAGAGCAGAGTTGATTTGTTTTCCAGCAAAAAGCAAGGAGAGATTGGCAAGGGCAGTGGAGCGACGGGGCGGAGTTTGGGTGGAAGGTGGGAGCCCCTCTACGCCCAACTGCAGGATCAGCACTGGGCAAATGCAGGTAAATGCTGCCCCTCCACTCGCCCCACTGAGGCACATCTGGAGTGTGGTGTTCAATTCTGGGCTCCTCAAGAAAGACAAGGAGCTGCCAGAGAGGGTCCAGCAGAGGCCAAAGAGATTATTTGGGATCTAGAGCATCTCTGTGATGAAAAGACACTGTGGGAGCTGGTCCGTCTGCAGAAGAGAAGACTGAGAGGGAACCTCATCAATCCAGGAAAACATCTCAAACTGTGTGCCAAAAGGACAGTGCCAGACTCTGTTCAGTGGTGCCCAGTGACAGGACAAGGAGCAATGGCCACAAACTGAAGCACAAGCTCCACCTCAACATGAGGAAGAACTTTCTATGGAGGGTGGCAGAGCACTGGAACAGCTGCCCAGGGAGGGTGTGGAGTTTCCCTCTCTGGACACGTTCCTGTGTCACCTGCTACAGCTGACCCTGCCTTGGCAGAGGGGTTGGACTGGATGACCTCCAGAGGGCCCTTCCCACCACAACTATTCTGGGGTTCTGTGGTCCCTTGAGGCAGCCAGGAAGAAACCCCCCCTGGACAGGTCTGTACTTACAGAGTAGGTGACACCTGTGGAGGAGAGAGCAGCTGGTTCACCGCTGGTCAGATCAGTGACAGTCAGAGAGTCCAGCTGTGGGTACAGACTCTCCATCTCCGGCTCCTCAGAGAGGTTGTCCTCGCTCTCCACCAGGCTCTGCTTCTCAGCCTCGCTGTCTGCCCAGCTCTCCACCACAGTCAGGGCCACGGTGTCACTGTCCCGCAGGAGCCCTGCCGAGCCCTCACCCACGGGGACAAAGTCCACGCTTCCAGCGGTGGGAAATTCACCTTCCAGGCTGTCTTGGCCTTGCAGCTTCTCCTGCTGGACACCATCCGTGTCCGGTGGGGCTGGCACGTCGGACCCAGCAGCCTTTCCCTGGGAGCTGGAGGAGGATTTGGTGGTTTCCAGGGCACTGTCCTCGTTGCTGAAGCTGCGCTCCGAGAACCCCGATGCGATGGAGAAGTTTTGGGAAGAGGGGTGCCCGGAATCAGGGGAACACATGCCATTGGGAACGGTCCCATTGGGGATCTTGCTTTGTTTGCCATCTTCCAGCTGAGCATCTACCTCAGTCTGTTCCACCTCATCCACAGATTCAAACACCTGCATAGGGTGAGTGGGAAGATATTCCAGGCATTCAGTAAATGTTGGGAACACGGGTGCTATGTCCCCAAGAGCTCTGTACTCATAGTGCCCATGTTCCCAGCAGTGGAGAGGGAGGAAAATCCCCCTTTAGCTTCTTCTCCCTGGATCTGAGTCAGAGCTTGGTCGTTTGCACAGCTCCAAGTGCACAAATCCCTGCTCCAAAGGGCTTTGGATGCTTTGCCTGGCATTATATACTGGGCAGAAATTTCAACAGGAGTTAAACACCTGGGCATGAACAGAGGGAGCAGCCACAGACCTTCAGGTGAGAGGCCACAGGGCAGAGCTGAACACTGAACACCACAAGCAGAGCACAGTTCTGACATTAATAGCTCCAAAGCAGGCTGGGGACTCATCTACCTCTTCCAACACTGGTTCTGTTTGCCAGAAACCATCGTGGTTGTGGTGAGGGGTCAGGCCAAGCCAAGGCAGAGCTGTGGGGACAAGGAAAAGAGGGACAAGGTGCTCACCTGGGTGCTGGAGCTGGAGTCGCTCTGCAGCCGGGCGTGGTTCTGCCGGCCGGAGCTGCAGCTCTGTGAGGACTGCAGGGGATGGGGAAAAGGGCAGTGAGAAAGAAAAGAAAAAGGGTCAGGGTGAGGGAACTCAAGCAGAGGTGGCACTTCTGCAGGTGGAGAACAAGCAGAAAATGCATCCAGTAAACATTTGACCCATGGAGGATGCTCCTGTCACGTCAGTGCTGCCGTGTCACCCAGCGCAGTGTCCTGCCTCAGCCCCTGACACTGCTGGGAAGGTGACAAAGCCAAAGTCCCAGGCCAGTGCACTTGTTCAAGTGCTGTGTGTTGGGTCTGAAGGAGCTGCTTTCCTCTGGCCTGCTCAGAGGTCACACTGCCTCCCTGGAGTGCAAATTTCTACAAATCTCTGTCCTAATTTGGCAGCAAGGCAGCTCAGCCCAGCTCGGTTTACATAAACGATGAAGTCAGGCTATAAAACAATCCCTCCAAGCATATTCATGCTTTTTTCCTTTTCTTCAAGGACAAATATTGATGTTTCAAGCCAGACTCAGTGGAAGCAGCTCCTCTCAAAGTCACGAGCACCCTGTTCTGGCTTCCAGCTGAAGCACATAGGGAAGGGCTGGGCTTTGCAGGCACCAGCTCTGTGCTTGGCTCCATGGGGGCCCTCTGAGCAACCAGCCCTCAACGGGAGCAAGTCCTCCCCATAAACTGAGCAGAGGTGCAGAGCATGGCCATGACATCACACACAAACAATAGGATTTTAAGAAAATACAGCACATTCAGAACAGCAGTTGTTCCCACCCTTGTATTGTGGGTGTTTGCTGGGCAGGGCTCTGCTGGAGAGAGGAAGGGCGACAGTTTTCCTCCATTGCCATGGGAGCACTTAAAACAGGAAATTTCAGGTTGAGATGGGAAAAGGGGGAGACTTTGCCTATGTTCACTCTGCCAGCTCCCTTCCCAATGCCTGTTCCCAGAACAGGCACACGTGGGTACAAAGGAAGAGCCACGGTGGAGATGCTGAGGGGATGGGAACAATCCTCAGGGCTTCAGCCAACGGAGCAGCGCCTCTGCTCACCCTGAGAGCTGCAGCATCCAGTTCCACCCTGCCCCTGGCTCAGACCTGCCTTCCCTGCTTATCTCTCCCTCTCCGGGCACACACGTAGCCTGCAGGATTGGGGCTGAGCTCATCTCTCTCCCAGAGCACCCACACAAACTTCCCAGAGGGAAGCAGATCGAGTCTCCAGTGCTCACCTCCCCTCGCCTCTGGGCCAGCAGCCCGAGGTCAGGGAATGCTCTGCCATGCTGGGCTCTTCTCCTCCAAGGACAAAACTCTCATGGAAACACTCCCTGGACGCTGTTCCCAGGGCTGCTTTTTCTTTAATAGGCTTTTCCCTCCACACCCTTTGGTCTGGGCTGTGGATCTCACTCCTCCCTGCATCGCTAAAAGCCAGTCCCGTGGTGCTGGCTGTCCCCATGGACGACACAGTGTACTGAGGATGTACTGAGGCTTCTTCCATGCTGGAAAACGGAGCCAGGAAGCCCAGCGCCCTGCTTCACAGCCCCTCAGCGCCAGGAACATGCTCTTCCTCCTCATCCCTACCTCAAACCACCTTCCATGGAGCTAATCCCATGAGTATCTCACTTCCACAGACTACAGCGAGGGACAAGACACCCAGGTGGGCACAGGTCAGGGAAGGAGGGTGGGCAGGACCTGTCTCTCCACCCCACATGGACTCTGGGTGGGCACTGCCCAAGCCCCCCATGCCCTCACCTCGTTGCTGATGGTCGAGTCCCTGTGCATCATCCTCTGGATGTGGGAGTCCAGGCTGGCCCCCGAGGAGCACTTGGCCAGGGCTGCAGCGTGGGACTCCTTCTCGCGCTGCCGGACGATGGCCTCACAGCCCAGCCACTCTGCCATCGTGTGCTCGTAGCACGCCCGGGTCTGCTCATCAGCCTGGGACACGGGGGGACAGGGGCTGGGAATGGCTGTCCCTGGAGAGCCCCAAACCAGCCCCTCCTGTGCCCCAAACAGCCCCGCACAGGGGGGTGCACACTCGTGTGAACTGTGGCTGGGTGGGACACAGTCCCCCTTACCCTGCACAGTGCCTGACCCACAAAACGTGGCTGAAATTTGGATGGAAACATGCCCATCCATCTCCTCCCTGCCCTCCTGATGGAAAAATGCCCATCCATCTCCTCCCTGCCCTCCTGATGGAAAAATGCCCATCCATCTCCTCCCTGCCCTCCCAAGGTACACAAGGCACTGCACATGAGGAGCTGCACAGGCCAGTGACGAGCTCGGCCCTATCAATCCCTGCTGATCCAAATGTTTGTCCCACTCCTACCTACAGCCCAGTCCAGAGTGGACACAAGGCCCAGTGGGCTCTGCAAACAGACCCTTCCACTGGGCAGGAGCAGGGCACACCAGTGAGCACTCCGGGCTGCTGAGCTGGCAGCACACCCTCACCAACCTCCTTCCTCTCCGCCTCCGTCATCCCAAACTGGTAATGGCCCAGCAGGAAGGGCCACACAGCCTTCCTGATCTCGTGCTGGATCCCACCATAGTAGATCAGCCGCAGCAGCTCCTGGTCCTCGTAACTCTGTGGGAAGAGCCTGGGGTCAGGGCACAGACTCAGCCAGGACATCAGGATGTATGCGTGTCCCCAGCCCGGCTGTGCCACCCTTCAGCACCCTGACCCACCCCCAGCCTCACTGCCCATGATCACTCAGACCCCTGCCTGGGCTTAAGTAGAGCTGGGTGCTACTGTGGGTGGACATTTCAGCTCCCCACACCAGAGAGTGGCCCACAGAAGTCACTGAGGGCCACTGCTGTGCCTCTGACCTGGCAGCACGTCAGGACCCCACTCAGACACTGCTGCAGGCAGGCTCTGAGCAGAAGCACTTTAAGCAGAGCAGTGTTCACTCTCCAGCTCCCACGTGCCAAGGATCAGGAGCCTCAGGCTCTGTGCAGCCTGGGACAACCTGGCTGACTTCCCTTCTTGAGGAACTTGATGTGTTTGACCACCTGCCCGTGCTACACCAATTTCAGTGACACTGCCCTGGGCTCCCTGAGCCCAGCAGAGCTGGTGTGTCCCCAGGGCATGGCCCTACCGAGCTGTCCTGCAGGTATCTGTGCCAGATGTCCACGGTGAGCCCCGCGCTGGCGCTGCAGGGGACGTCGGGGGACACGATGTTGTGGTTCACCAGCGCCGACAGGTGGGTTCTCACCGTGGACAGGTGTCTGCAATAGGCCAGCCCTGCAGCAGGAACACCACACCTTCAGCTGTGGAACTCCAGGGGAAACACGAGGATGAAGAGCAGGAGAAAGCTCTGGTGAGGCTGGTCCCTGGGGGAGACCCTCTGCAGCCACACCCAGAGCAGGGAATCTGCTGGGACAGGTCCCTCATCTTGTACCCCCAGTGCTGCTGCTCACAGGGCTCCAGGACGAGGGTCAGAGTCCAGCTGTTTGCTCCCCACCCTGAGCACGTGCAGCAGACTGGTCCCAGTTCCCCTGGCCACTGCCAGCTGCCCCAGCACCACTCCCAGCCCAGAGCCCGGGACCTCATCCCTTATCCCGTCACACATCCCAAGGCAGCAGGGAGGTGACAAGTACTCACATCCATAGAAGGCCCGGGACAGGATCTGGTACTTCATGTTGTCACACAGCAGCTTCAGCGGAGCTCTGCCAACAAAAACCAACGGGATGTGAGGGGAGAAAATGCTCCTGTGCATCCCCTCAGCGCGGCTCTGACGCCACTGATCCAGCTTTGCCTGCAGAGATTCACCAGGGACAATGCCCAGGTCCAGCGCAGCAATTCCTGCTGCCAGGCCACGGAGCAGCTGAGATGTCCCAGAGGCAGGGACAAACCTCACCTCAGCCACATCCCACCGACCCTGCCATGGTCCCTGGACACTGAGCTCTGGCTCTGCTGTGCCTGTGTGCCCTCGTACCTCTCGTGGCTGCAGCCGTTGGCCGGGCCCCCGTCGGAGGAGCCGCTCTGGGAGCAGGAGGAGCAGGAGGATTTGCGGGTGCTGGGCTGCCACATGGGGGGCAGGACAGCCCCCGGAGCGTCCATCAGGTCCTGGGGCACTGCAGGAGGGCAGAGAGGAGCATCAGGTACAGCCTGGCACTGCCCTGGAGTCAGGGAGCTACAGGGGCCCAACAGAGAGCTTTGATTGGCAAATGCAGCATCCCACACTCTTCCCAAGGAGGCTCCAGCAACCAAATAGGACTCACCACAGGGAATGACAGCAGTGGTGAGCTCAGGAGAAAGGAAAGGGAACAAAGACCACTGATGAGAGAGAACCATCACTAATTAACCAGCTAATTCAGAAAGCTGATCTTAAACTGCTTCGTGCTGACCAAGGCAGAAACCCAACACCCAACGCAGAGGTTGCAGAGAGGAGAGAAAACAGGATTGAAATCAGCTGCTGTCCCAGGAAGAGCGGATTACTGGGAGGGAAAATGGCCCATCTCTCACAGGATCCCCTCCAAAGTTCAGGGAAAGAAGGGAGAATCCAAATCACAAGACAGGAGATGAAGACTTGGATGAGGAGGTTGAGAGGGACAGCAGGAGCTCTGCATGTTGTCACTTGTTAATCCCTGCTTAAACTCAAAGTGCTCCTGCAAAGGCCTCGGGTCCTGCTCAGGTACCACCCACACACAGCCCAGGCTGTGAGGAATAATCCTTTTTTACTCCTCCTTGGACATTAAATTGTGGTAGAAATTTCATCTTCTGGCTGGGCAAGGTGAAATATCCTCGCTCTCGCTTGGTCTCGCTGACTCTCCCTGCTTGTGATAAGGAATAACTGACAATGGCAGGAAAAATACTGAATTATTCCTATGAAAGTCCCTTCCCCTCCCACTGAGCTGGAGGGTCAGTGACAGTCAGGGGTGACAGGGACAGCTCTGCAGGACCTGCCAAGTGACAACACAAGGCGAGCTGAGCACCAGACCCAACCGACAGCTCATTACACTGATGCCAAGAGGTGCCCAGAGCAGCACGGAGAGCTCGGGATGTGCCAGGGAGACTCAGACACCATTTAGGGATCACCACCATCTTGCTTCCAGCTGGAATCTTCATGATCTTCCCTCTCCCAGCAGTCACGGGTGCAAGGAATGGGTGAAAAGCACCGTTAATGGCAACTAGAGACACGGAGAGAGGACAAGGGCACAAATGAAAGGGGAGAAAGGAAGAATTCTGGGGAGAAGAGAGAATCATGCAGTTCCACACCCTTGGCTGGGGAGGTGCACAGGGACAGCACAGGCTGTGATGATGCCAGCTGAGGAGATGGCAGCAATTCATTTCCCAGAAAATGTGGCCCCCAGCATGGAATTTTAAGGGGTAGATCAAAAGGCAGCCATGGAGAGGCATACCTCTAGCTGCTGTTTTAGCTTCAATCAGGTTTTTATCTGACTCACTGAATTGTGTTAGTCAGCTGAAGGCAGGGAGAACCAAGTATAATCTCAGCTGACGTTATGGAGGAGTCACAGCGGATGTAATTTCTCCCTCATAGCCTCCAAAATATAGGAAAAAGGTTTCCATCAGATTTCAGAGCTTTTTCAAAACACAGTCCACAAGTCCCCTACCTAAAACTCACATTTTCCCCCCTTATAAAGTCGCCTATGACGTCCCCAGAGGTCAGTAAACAGTTCTTGGCATCTCACAGGAGAGTGAGGACAAACGTACAGATGTTTCAGCCAGGCTCAGCTCATTCACCACCAGACATTAAGAGGCATTTCTGGTTTGGAGAATCCAGCAGCATCCCCTCCCTCGAGTTAGGGACTGAAGACAGGTGGGTACAGCCTGGCAGCACCCAGAGCAGGGTGCTGTGACCTCCCCTTTGTGCTGCAGGAGCCACACCGAAGGAACATCACTGGATTTAACGCAGCCTGAGGGCAGCAAGAGAAGAATCAGCCCTGGGGGCTTGTGATGGCAGAAGGTGGCCCCCAAGTGACCGGGGTGAATCTTTTTACTGAAATTATGTGTAAGAGGGGTTTTTTTCTGACCACTAATGCTGTTGTGCAGCTGCAGAAACAAAGGACTCAGTAGCAAGTGGAAGATTAGAACAAAAAAAAAAAAAATATCAAACATAGACAGGATCATGGAATGATTTGGGTTGGAATGGAACTTAGAGATCATGGGCAGGGACATCTTCCACTATCCCAGGTTGCTCCAAGCCCCGTCCAGCCTGGCCTTGGACACTTCCAGAGATGGGGCAGCCACAGCTTCTCCGGGAAACTGTGCCAGGGCCTCCCCACCCTCACAGGGAGGAATGATGGCATTTAGGATCAGGCAGCACTGACACAACCAGAGCCCCTTCCCTGGAACCACCTCCTGGTTTGCCCCGTGCCCATCAGTGCCGTGTCCCAGCTCCTACAACCCCCCCAAAGCCTGCCCTGCACTCACCAAACTCCGCCTGTGTCCCGGGGTAGATGATCCTGAAAACATAATCCGTGGCTTCGTCATCTTCCTTGTCGGACGCGGACTCGGAGGAGCCCTGGGGGCTGCGCTTCCTCAGCTTGGGGAACACCTTCCCCTGGGAGAGCAGAACGTGCCCTTCACGAGACACCCCAGGCCTGACCACTCCCTTCCCGAGCTCCTGCCCCACATGCTTTGCCATGTGTGCACATTCCCTGGGCTGGAGCAGCCTCTGGATCGAGTTTCCAGAGGCAGGTGAATCCATAACCCTGCTGGGCACAACCCAGGGAACCAAACCCTCATGGGCAGCCCTCCCACGCCGCCCTCCCCAGCTTTCCAGAAAGGTCTGTTGAGCTGGGCAAGGCCATGAGCTAAACCAAACCACCACATCTTAAGCCCACTTTCCCTATTAATTTTGGGAGGGGATCCCTTAAAACGCAGCAGCCACCAATGCCAGGCAGAGGATCCACACGGGAACCCCAACAGGAACAGGCACCCACCTTTCCCCGCTGTGACCAGAGGGGTGGATCCAGCTGGCCGTGGGGCAGGAGGCCGTTCTCCAGGCAGGACAGGAACTGCAGCAAGTGCCCTCCACGGGGGAAGCGCAGAGGTGGCCTCTGGATGCCATCCTGGCTCACCAGGACAACCGTGCCACCGCTGTCTACTGTTGGCAAGAGCGAGAGCAGGCACAGCCATCAGTGAGGGAAACAGCACAGGCCGGAAGGCAGAGGGCAGGAAAGCTCAGGGAATGGGAAATAAGGACTTTCTCCTTAGTGTGGGTTCTTCTCTAAGCCCAGGATAAGACAGGCCCTGGAGAAGGCTTGCTGGGATCACCCACTTGGAAATCAGAGCAGGGAGCACTCCCAGCCAAGCACCACAGACAGGAGCTGGGGGAAAGACTTTCCTAGAAGCACTAAAATCATAGCGGCCACCCAGAGCTCTGGGCATCTGCCCTGGAGCCAAAGCAGAGCCCTGTGCAGTCCCCAGAGGTAAGGGATCAAGTGCCAGGGTGACACAGCCCCCAGCAGCCCCGGCTCTGGCCTTACCTTGCTGGTGACAGTGCAGATACACGATCTCCTCCAGGCGAATGGTCATGGCATAGTCCCAGTACACGCTGCAACAGAGGGACAGGGAAGCCGTGAGCCTCAGGGGTGTGAGAGGCTCTGCTGCTGCTCACAGCAGCTCCAGATCCTGCCCCAGATACCCTGGCGCCAGGCAAAGCCACAGAGAGGATGAGATCCCAGAGCAGTGATGCCAACCTGATGAGTGACAACATCCCTCCAGAAACAGGAACAGTCCATGCCACCTCAGCTCAGCCAGAGCCGGTCCTGTCCCACCTGCCTTGGGTGGTTTCTCTGCCTTCACACTGTTCCCAGACACAGAAAATGTGCCCATGGATCCTGGCTACTCTGGGCACCCCAAGAATCCACCAGGAGCAGCTGCAGAGCCCCAGGGAAATGTGCAGGGAGGTCCAAGCCTGGGCTGCTGCTCCGCCCTGGGGAGGGAGAGTAAACCCTCACAATTTGTGGGGTTTTTTCAGAGCTCACGGCACATTTGCTCTCAGCTGCTTCTGTTCAAGAGCTGTCTGAGCACAGGCACCTCGAGGTGTCTGAGCAAATCTAGAACATGCTGGAGAGCTGGTGGCCACCAGACAGGGCAGGGTTTCATTGCTGTGGAGAGCCCAGCACTGCTGTCCGAGGGTGCCAGCACTCAATCACATCCCACTTCTTTGCAACAAAGCAAATTTCCAGATTCTGAGCAGCAGCAGCAGCACCTGCCACTTCATAAAAATAGTGCTTAAATCACATTAAAAACAGCTCGTGAAGGCAGTGAAGGACAGGAAGGTGTGCAAGAGTCACTCCTTGTACAGTCATACTTACTGTGCCATCTGCCTCCTCTCTTCCTTGGTCACGTCTTGACACTGGGAATTTTTAGAGCTTAGGCTGATGCCCAAGGCAAGAACTCAGAAAAGGAGTGTAGAGGTGAAAACAGATTTTAGGGGAGGGTACCAGGCACAACTGAACGGCCCCAGGGGCCAAGAAAGGGGAGATGAAAAGAGCACAAGTAAACAAACCTCAAAAAACTGGAACTGGCAATGAACGAAACTGAGACCAAGTTTTGCTGAAGAAGATCTCGACTCTAGGTCAAAGCATCAGTGTCCTAAACACTCCCACTTTCCTGGAGTGTCTCCTGCTGGAAAGGGGTTTTGTTTCTCAGGCAAACTGGGACCTGGCATGATTCTGGAAGGACTGCAGCTGGCAAAGGAAACGCCAGCAGTCCACCGGGCAATGCCAGGGAGAAGGGCATGGCCACACTGCCTGCCAAGCCAAGGGAGCACACTTCAGGAGGAACAAGCTCCAGGGACTCGGATAAATCCAAAGAACTCTGAATACCTGCACCAGGATCAGCAAAACAGCACACAGTGTCACCGAGCCTGGTCCCCAGGGAACTGCTCCTGCTCCCTCTCCCTGCCCATGAGCTCCTCCCAGATGCCAACAGCCAGGATAAACCCGGGAGCGCTGTGCCCTGGGAGGGAGGGGAGGGCGTTCCCCTCAGAAAATCCCCCAGGGCAATAAATGAAACCACTTGGTGCGTTTTGGAGCAAGCCCCACTCCCTCGCTGAGCACTTCCCAGCAGAGACGCATCTCACACCGCCTCCTGCCACCCTCTCCCAGCCTCCTTCCCAATCCATAACCCTGCTGGGCACAATTGCTCTGGGAAAAAACACCGATGGCTTTGCACACCAGATCCAAACTCTGACCCAGGAGAACTTTCCCCCCTCTGGCCCGGCACACTCAGAGCCAGTCACCTCTTCTCGTAGTCCAGGTCCCCCACGGAGCCGTTCATCAGCTGGTTGGGGGTCCACTTCAGTGCCATGATGTCGGCAGTCTGGTGAAGGGACAGATATCCCGGGATTGCCTCCATGTCGTCGCGCTTGGGAAGAGAAACACGGGGACAGAGTGAGCTGGAAGATGCCAGAGGCACAAAGCCACAAACAGGGAGAAACCCACGGTGTCCCTGGAAAACCTCCTAGGGGAGACTCCCCTACTCCTCTGACTGCCTTGGAAAAGGGCTGAGAGCAACTGCCCAGCAAGGAAAACTTAACAGCTCCACCCAAAAGCAGTTTGCACTTCATTTATCTGACTGCAAGAAGCAGGAAGGGACAGGAGAAGGAGTTTTGTGGTAAAAAAATGGGCAGGGAGAGGAACCTGTGTTTCTACTCAGACTGAACCAGAGCTCTTCTACCCCACTGGGTGGATCTGTATCACCAGCACCTCCACAAACACAGTCCACTCACTGTCCTCACAGGTTAAAAATGTGCTTTTCTCCATCTAAGAGCAATTTGGGATAGAATGAGGTGCCGGGGGAGCAGAGCAGGGTTTCAAAGCCCAGGTCCCCCAGCAGGAGCTCACCGGCTGCACCAGGACGTTGTTCTTGCCGTACAGGAGCGTGGCTCGGGAATTCTGGTGCAGGGACTCCACGTAGTCCCTGGCAGACAGGGACGGCCTGTCATCCATGCTGCCACTGGAATGTCTCTTCTGAATCTGCAAGAGACGCGCCCAAAAACGTGAGGGGAGCACAGACACCCTCTGGCTTCCCACAGGCTTCTCTTGAACCTCATTCCCTCCTCACTTAGAAATCGTCACTACTAGAAATCTTTCCCTCAGGGGATTCCTGGCTCTGTCCAAGCTCAGAGAAGCCCCAGGAGTGAGTTTTGCTTGCGATGCACAGAGCAGGTTCAGCTTTCTGTTCACATGTGATATTCCCAAGGGATGCAGACCCTGGGATGCAGTGCCAGGAGGGGCTGGCACGCCAGTGCCCTCCATGAACCACATTCCCAGCACCTCTGCCTCAAGGACTTCCCTCATCAGAGGGCCCCACAAGCCTTTCCAAGCAAAGAGAGCCCAGATCCTGTGGCTCTGGGAGGGGTATGGAGAGGTTTATCCCCCACTCACGCAGAGCGCCGGGCGCTTGGTGGGCGAGTCCTGGCGGCAGTGGGAGCTGTGGATCCGGTGCCTCTGGACCAGCTCATCCGCAGAGGGGTCTGTCCAGAAGTGGTCAGCAGTCTTCATCTTCGTGTACTCCAGTGCACAGGGCCCCACTGTGGAGAGGAGCATCCCAAAAGTAAGGGAGATATCCGTGATCCCGCAGCCGCGGTCTCCTCCCGGATCCGCAGATCACAGATTTGGGAGCACGGGTTTGGAAAGCAGGTAGGGAAAGTGTTACCCAATAAAGATGCAAGAATTGGCCCATCCACAGGATCCATCAGGAGAGCTTCCTTCTCATAGTACTTACTAGAAGAAATAAAGGGCAGCAGAACGCTGGAGCACTACAAAGTTATGGACAGTGGGTTTAAATCCCTGCCATGCCCTTCTCTTTATCTCCCCTTGATGGGGAGAGGGAAAGAAGCCCTAAACAGGCTCTTTCTGCCAGCTGAGAAATTCCTGGGGAACAGCCACCCTCCTGCAGCACATCCCATCTCCTAAAAAACCTGCCCAGGACTGGACATCCTCTCAGGACACCTCAGCATGCAGATCCCAGAAGACAAGGGCAATGCAGCCCTGACAACCCAGCCATCACCAGGGCCAGCACGGCCTGTCTGTATTTTAGGGAGTCTACAGTGGTCACCAGCAGCAGGGCACCCATCAGAGTCCCCACGATGGGCACTGAGTGACACACCTGGCCTGTGCCATCTGGGGACTTCCCTGGCCCCCATGGATACTGGTGTTCCTCAGCCAGCAACACCCCCAGTGCCATGAAGGGCTGGGTGCTGGCAGTGATCTGGACAGGGACAGGGGTGGCCTGTGCCAGCACTCACCTGCTGTTCTCCACCAGGTAGTGCACAATTTTATCCAAGACCTTTTCGAAGAGGGCCGTGCGGATCCAGAGGTGCTTGATGGCCTGAGGAGACAGGTTGGGCAGCTTCGGCACCTTGCGCACGTTCTCCGGGACCCCCTGGGCTTGGTTTCGCCTTGAAGAGGTACAAGACAAGAGACAACAACACCACAGGCTCATCCCTGAACTCTGAGGGAGCCCAGGGCACTCCTGCCACCGGCGGTTTGGGGGTGTTGGCTGTGGTGGCTGGGGGATCCCAGAGAACTGCCTGGGACAGAGCTCTGGAGCTGCTCCCTGTGTCTATCCCACGCCCTGCTCCAGAGGGGCCACACCTGCATTTGAAACTGGACGTCACTAAATCAGTTCCCCACTGGAAAGACACCCCAGAACTCTGCCCTCCCTCAGGAGCAGAGTCCTCCAGCCCACACATCTTTCCACGACTGAGCTCACAGGCAGAGCAGCTCGTCTTAGGGCAGCTTAAAATTCCTGCCCGCAGGTAGCTGCTCCATCCATCTCCCTGCTAATTGTCCAAGGATGAGTAATCCTCTCCCAAACAGCAGCTGAGTTACTGCAGGTTCAAGCCCTGCACACTGAGACAGATCTCAAACGTGGTTCCAGCTGGCTTGGTGAACTGGTCCATAAACTGCGACAGCTCAGCAGCAACGTGCTCAGCTGTCCCTGAAGCACCAGAGCAGGCACAGAGGGAGTTAGAACTTGTCCACCCCTCCTTAAACCCTAACTCAGTCTCCTAGAACAGCAACCAGTTTGGTCAAGACATAAAAAAACCCAGCACAGGACTGAAGGAGCAACTCCTCCCGTCGAGGCTCAAGCTGGACCCAAACTACACCTCCCACCCCAAAACCCGAGCGAGCAGAGAGGATTGGCGGCCACGCCAGCGCCTTACGCATTCTCAATGAGCTGCTCCAGGTCCTGCACCTTCCTGCAGAGCTCCTCTGCCAGGGGGAAGCTCTTGCCCACCTTCATGAACAGCGCCGCGATCTTGTTGCTGCGCAGGAAGCCGGCCGCCCTCCGCTTGAGCCCGAACAGCACACAGCATTCCACGGCGGCTGCAGCAGAGCACAGGCCTCAGCATCACAACATTCCCAGCTGGAAGGACCCGCAGGGACCATCGAGCCCAGCTCTTTGAGTGGCTGGCCCATGGATAACAACTGGAACACGCAGTTGTTAGCACCGTGCTCTACCCGACTGAGCCAACCTCAGCGTCGCTGGAGCACCTTCCCCGTGGAGTCAGGCTGAGAGAGCTGGGGCTCATCAGCCTGGGGAACAGAAGGTTGTGTGGAGACCTCACAGCACCTCCCAGGATCTGAGGGGACTGCAAGGAATCCGGAAAGGGACTGTTCATCAGGACACCTCCCACTAGAGCATGTTGCTCTTAGGCCCCGTCCAGCCTGGCCCTGAACACTTCCACGGATGGGGCAGCCACAAGCTCCTAAAACTCCTCAGACAGCAAATTTGAAGGCAGAGGCATCCCCACCTTGGCTTCAGGAAATTGTAATCCCATCACACGTGGGAATTAACAGCAAACATCACAGCTTCTCCAGGCAGGGTAATTGCTGTGCTGGGCAAACAGGCTGACAGTCTCCTTGTGGGTTTCTCGTGGATTGTGGAGAATCCAGCCTCTCCCTGATGTTTTCCCTTCGGCCCAGTCTGAGGGATGGGCACGGCTGGAACGGGAGGTTTCACTCCCTGTGCTGGGATGGTGCGAGTGAGGAGGAGAAAGCTCAGGAGCGAGGCCAAGCACACTGAGGGTTTCCAAAGCAGCACGGGAAATGGGGCAGTTTTCCCCCAAAAAAATCTCAGTGTCCATACAAACATTTTTTCTGAAAAACTGAAAGGAACAAAGAACGTGGGGATAAACCACGGGCAATGCCAGCAGCTCAGTCTGGCTTTGGGCACCCTCCTGGCTCAGCAGTGACTCTGTTAGCACTCAGGGACACGGGGACTCCTTAAGCCCCCGTGGAAAGCTTTGCCTGACTCCATGTCCTGGACTCTGCCCAGAGGCACTCACCAAACCCCAGTGAGTGCCCAGACAGCCCTGGACACCTTCCCTGTCCTGCCATGGTGAGCAGGGATCCCTGGAACCGGCGATGACTCCACAGAAAGACGTGAACACGCACAGGCTCTGCCTGCAGCTGGTTCCCAAAGTCCCCTGGGAGGGCTCAGGATGGATGTCTAGTGCCAAGCACGGACTGATTAAACAGGCTGATCAAAGCACTGGAAAAATCACACGGTCCTCAGGCCCTTGATCCAGGTCTGACAAGGAGCTTCTGCTCCCTCCTCCCTGGGAAGCCGGTGCTGCCGAGCCCACCAGATGCTGCTTCACCTCCTGCCTGGAAAGGCACACCTCCCTACAGCTGAACAACCCCATGGAGAGATGGAAAAAGGCATTCCATGCAGCTCCCAGGCTGTGAGAGGCTCATTATCCTCCCCTGCTCCGTGCTGTGCCTGAGCTCAGTGCTGAGCAGCAGCGTCCGAGGGCCGATGAGACACGGCCTGTGCTGGCAGAACAACAGATTTGGGCCAGCCCAGCCCTGCTGACCCCCAGCAGCCAGGCAGAGCCACTGCATGGACAGCTGGCTTTGAAACCAGGCCCTGCACAAGGCCTCCCAAAGCCCAGCGGGCTTCACCTGCCCCAGGATTGTGTGCAGCTGCAAATAAAATAAAACCCAAACTGCTCCATGGCTTTGCCAGAAAACCCAACATCTCCCTCATTTGTCCTGAAATACAAGTGGCAAACAGCCCCACCCGCCTCGGACTGCACCCAGGGGCGCCCATTTGGAGTGGCCAGCTCAGGCAGGTCCTGAAAGCTCAGGTATCACAGGGGGTGAGCAGCCTGAGCTGCTCCTGCCCAGCTGTGCTCCCAAGGGAGGACCTCTGAGAGCTCCCAGTGCCACCAGTTCCATTCCAAATTCCCAGCAGACAAATGGGTGCTCTCGCTGTGCTCAGGTCACAGGCAGCACATCCCAGCTCCTGCCAGGCAGGGAGAAATGCCAACTCCTGGATGGCCTCTGGCACACGGCATCGAGACAGAGCTGTCAGCAGCATCTGTTCCCAACGCCGCATCTGAACCTATGCAAAACACCCCTCCTGCTGGCAGAACTGCAGGGAAATGTGCAGCTTCCATAGGAGAAACTCTCCCCGTGCTCTACTAAATCCAGGAGTAACGGCAGGATTTTTAAATCGGGTGAGATTTGGAGCCCAGTCGTGTCACCACTGCAAACAGACGCTGAAGAGATTCTCCTCTACAGCAGAGCCACGTGCTGCAGGGGCCCCGTTCAGGTGAGGGGGGAGCTTTGACTCCTGGCAGAAGACTGGAGATGCTCCTGAGCTGCCCAGAGCTCTGACAGGATTCAAACCGCTCGGGCTGAGCAGCCTCGGCTGACGTGGACACCGAACCCTGGGCTCCCACGGCCCCGCCGCCGGCTCCCCATCAGCCTCCCAGGGCAGCCTGGACGTGACAGGTGCCAGCTCGTGTTTGTCTGCTCCAAACCCCTCCCTTCCCAGCACCACGGGGGCTGCTGCCCTTCCCTGCCAGACCACTGGCTCCATCCGGAGGGGTTTGCGCTACGCTGGCTGCGCAGAGGGCTCCGTCAGGAGGGCTCTGCTGGGAAGGCAGCTCTCTCCAGGGAAAAGGGCAGCTCTGGCAGCCAGAGCCAGGCTTGCAGCACGCTCTGCTTGGCAGGGAAAGAGGTTATTTATAAGCTCGCCCAGCTCCTGGAGAGCCACAACACCGAGGAAGGTGCACGAGCCATTCCAGCGAGAGGAACAGCAGACGGAGCAGGAGGGGGGACAACCAGGAGCCAGGGAAAGGGCAGCAGCATCTGAAGAGGCCAGAAGGGACCAAGGAGCCCTTCGTGCCTGGATGCCTCAGCTCCCTGCTGCAGGAGCCTATAAATAATCCCAGGCTGAGAAGCCTCGTGCTGCACGGAAAAGCAGGGAATGAGTCACACCTGGAAGTCTGCTCTGCTCTTTCGATGCCACACGGGGGCCACTGGCTGGGAACAGGCTCCCGAGTGCCTCCGATGTGAGGGCCCAGGAGGCAAGGAGAAAGCCCAGCCTCCAGGCTCCTCTCCATAAACTCCTGTTCCGTAGCAGCAAAGAAAGATTTGGACTCGGCAGACTTTGAGTCGAGTCAATTCTCAGGGGAATTTAAAAATAAAATATTATTTCCAGTCCTTCCACAATGGCTGCACGCACTGCCAGCACCTCTCCCTCTTTTGACACATCTCTGCATATTTTAAGCACAAAGACCTCAGGGACTCCGACCTCTGCCAGACCAATCCATCCTCTGGCACTCCCCACTTCCCCAGCCCAAGGTCCTACAGCTGGATCGTGTTCCCAGGAATGACTGATCCCCAGGAATGGCACATGGCACAGCCTGGGCAGGGAATGCCCAGCACCAAATGCCCCAGTCCAGGCCAGCATGGGAGACTCACCACAGAAGGAGATGATGTGGCTGCTGTCCTCATGCACGAATTTCCTTGTCACGGCCTCCTCCATGATCTGCTTCACCTGCAGGACAGAGACAGTTAGGGAAAACGTGGAATTTCAGCCATGGACCAGAGCGAGGAGACCTGCAGTGGGGTGGGTGCACAGGAACCTCCTCTGCTCCCAGGTTTTTCCAACAGCACAGGAGCTCTGCTGGAGGATTGATGCAGCTCTGCCTGCTGAGCATCACCAGCCATTTCAAAAAAATCAGATATTAAAAAAAGGGTTGTTTCATTTTTGAGAAACTTCACGGCAGGAAAACAATGAGCAGAGAATTAACGGAGGGAACCGAGCATCATTTAGATAAAAGTCATCTCATAAAGGTACCCAAAACTCACATTTAGGGCTCTCACAGCATTGTTCTGTTCTCTCACTTTGTTTGACAAATTTCCTGTGACACAGCTGTCCCAAATGACTGCAGCTATCCATCAATGCGTAATTCAGTGATCACCTGGCACCAGCTGTGCCCAGGAATTCCATTTGCACAGCGGTGCCAGCAGCTCTGCCCTCTCTGACTCACGACTGGCACTCAGCTGGTCCAGAGGAAGCTGTCACTTAGTGCTCATCAGGGGCACGATTAGGGGACAAAAACAAATAGGACCCCACATAGATTAGGAGGGTCATTTTTGCAGGGTCAGGTCTGGCAGCAGAGTGGTGGCTTCCACCCCCAGCTGTCACTCTCCCTGATCCTGCTGCAACCAGCCAAAGGCCAGCTCAATCTTTGACATTAAACATGCAGTTCCCAACCACTTTTCCTTTTAAACACAGCTGCCAGCATGCCTGGATCTCGTCTCCCAGCGCCTCTATAACATCTTGGTGTTGGAAAACACAGGGGAAAGTGTTCCCAGTGCAGAGCTGAGGGTGTGAAGGAAGCTCTGCTTAGCAAGGTGTTCTCCCTGAGGGCACAGGGAGGGGGGAAACGCAGCAGGTCAAGACTTGGCCAAGCAAACCTTGCATGAATGAGAGACCTTTAATGGCATCATTTGGGGAATTAATCTCCTTTGCAAGGTATAACCAAAGTTATGCACGGCTGACAGCTCAATAACCCTGAGTATGGATTAAGAGAAGAGTCCTCTCTGAGCCAAGAGCTGCTCTGTGTCAGAGCCATCAGGTGAGATCCCAGCTCTCTTGAGTGACTAACAGAGCACTGAGACTTCCCTGGATGCCAGCAGCTCGGATGAGCTGGTACTGAGTCAGGAAGTCACAGCAAGGAATGTCACCGAGCTGTGGAACTTGGGACTGGAGGTGGCTCAGAGCGCTGGGAAATTCCTCTTGGCACAGCATGATCCAGCTCCTGCACCTCCCACATCCCAACCCTGTGCTCAGAGCAGCAACTCCACTTGCAGGAACACCCCAGGGGCCAGGATAAAGCTCCATCTTCCACCTCAGTGCTTTGCTGTGTCCCAAAACTGCAGCTGGCCCTGGTCAGGGCACCTCCTGGTGCTCCTTCACTCCTTACCTCCCACCTACAGTTTTCCCCTTGTCCCAGTGCCCCGTGCTGGGCACCAGGGAAGGGGCAGCTGCAATCCTCACTCAGGGCTCCCTGCTCCAGCAACTTTTCATTTTTCTCTTCAGCAACAGAAACAGGGACAGAGCAAGTCCCAGCAAGAGGAGAGCAGCCTCTGTCTCCCACACGCCCCTCCACCTTGGCTGCAGGGATGGGAAGCACCACGCTCTCCAGAGCTGCCCCTTTTCCTCCACCTGGAATTCCACTTGTCCACCAAAGACATTCTGGAAGCCTGCCCAGCCCAGGAGCCATCCCTGACCACCCCTGGGAGCTGCCCTGGTAAGGAGGTTCACATCTTGGAGCCCTCAGGGATTCCCTGGAATTCGGCTCTCCCAGCTGGCTGAGCCATCCTCCTCCAGATGGCTCCTGACCCTCACCCAGGCAGGCTGAGCTTCCTCTGTCAGCAGGGCACAGCACTTCTCTCTCACAAATCCAACTGATCTCCCAGAAAATGATGGCACACAGATATTAAATGCACACTCGTGGCAGCACTGGTGATATCAAGATTTTAACCCCCCTTCCCAACCACACCTGAGAATCAACATGCAGAGTTTTGTCTTTGCCAGCTTCTGATTCAATCAGGAAATATTCCAGTACGAGCAGCATGTCCAAAGATTTGTTTGAAATGGCAATATATTGGCACGATGCCTGCAGTGACTCCGGCCACAGGGCCCTCCCCAGGGCAGTGACCATCTGCCTGTCCAGGAGCATCCAGGACCCAGCTCTGACTGGGCATTTCAGTGCCAACACTGCACAAACCACCTGCACGCTCGAGGCACAAACAAAACACCTTCCAAGAGACACAGTTTAGTGGAAAATTACTCGTTAAAAGTAAAAAAAAAAAAAAAAAAAATGCACTGCGTCGGCTGAGGTTGTAACGCCGAAAATAAATCAAGGAAGTCTCAAGGGCTGGGAGTGGAAAGGGCAACGAGGGCACTCACCTGGAGTGTGACAAATACAAACACCAGCCCAGGAGGTAGAGGACGGACAGACAGACATGGCCTTGTAACAGAAAACAAGGGATATCTTGGAATCTTGGAATGGTTTGGTGGGAAGGGACCTTAAAGCTCATCTCATCCCACCCCCTGCCATGGGCAGGGACACCTTCCGCTCTCCCAGGGTGCTCCAAGCCCTGTCCAACCTGGCCTTGGGCACTTCCAGGGAACAGAATCAACAGTTCCAGGAAATAGAGCCAAGAGATCCCAACTTTCTCTAAGTACCAAGAAAATTTTCCAACAAAACCATCTCACCGTTTGCCCAAACAGACACAGTTGGCATCTGTAGGACAGCTCCGAGCCAGAAAACCCCAAAACTCCTGACAGATCTCCTGTGCTGTTGTCTGCAGACCCCAAAGGGCTCTCCCACTCGGAGCAGCCCCTCCACAGCCAGCTGGGATCTGCCACGTGCTCCCGGATCCACCAGGAGCTTGTGACACCCCGGGGATGGGAACATCGGCTCAGCCACGCTTGGCTCCCTCCACAGAGAAGACTTGAGCAGCCTCTGAATGTGCTGCATTCCAGCATTTAAATGCTAATTCTCAGACTGGAGCCAGAACAATCCCAGCAGATGAAGCTGCCCACTCTGGATCTCATGCCAGCCTAGAGAAATGAGATGTTTGCTCTTCTTTTATTAGAAAGGAAATTAAAACAGCAACTAATAATTTAGCTGTAGGTAAACTCGAGAGGAATATCACCAAGAATTCCACAACAGCACAAACAACCCCCCTGGCTCCAGCTGTGAGCACAAGACAAGTCCCCCTGGGAAGTGAAATCAAACCCTCACCTCTCCAACAACCCCAGGCCTCAGGGAGGGATGAAGGTTTAGATGCTACAAAATTCCCAGGGATATCCATCAGCCAAAGTTCAGCTTTCCTGTCACCCAGCCCTGTTGGCATTTACACTGCTGGAACAAGCCAAATATTATCACAGCCACCACCGAGGTGCAGGGACCGGGAGCAAGCCAAGAACTCCAGGTTTAATTAAATCCAAGGCAATATTGGCTCACAACTGTTTTACCTGGCCGGATTTTTCCCTATAGAACCCGTACTCGAGATTATTCAGGGATGTTTGCAGTCCATTTTCCTGCCATCCTCCTGTTCAGGGATGTTTTCAGTCTCTATTTTTCCTGCCATGCCTCTTGCAAAGCCTTTCACTGGTTATTAAGGCATTTCTATGGAAGCACAGCACCTCCTGTCTATTTGGCCATGCTCCTAACTCTGTGAAATTGTTTACTGCAAGCCAGATGCAAACAGAGTCCCCAGGGATATCCTTTTCCCAGTCCTGTTCCAGGGCCAAGGACTCTCACGTTGCCCCAGGCTGAGGGCAGCTGTGGGGATGCTCCCAGGAATGGGACAGGTCACCAGATCCAGGAATGGGCCTCGTCACCAGATCCAGCACCAAAAAACGCCTGGCTGAGCAAAAAATGTGGCACAGCAGCCACACACTGGAGCCAAAGCCATGGGAGAGCATCCCATCCCAAACCCAAAGGATTTACAGCAAAGAAATAGAGGTGGAGATGGAGATGATGGAGATGGAGATGGAGGAGATGGAGATGATGGAGATGATGGAGGAGATGGAGATGATGGGGATGATGGAGATGATGGGGATGATGGAGATGATGGGGATGATGGAGATGATGGAGATGATGGGGATGGAGATGATGGAGATGATGGAGATGATGGAGGAGATGGAGATGATGGAGATGATGGAGATGATGGAGATGATGGAGATGATGGAGATGTCTCCTGCTCCCTCTGAACATCCACCTCTACACAGGGTGTCAGACTGGGTGGATGAGACGCTGCAAGACCAGAGCCGGGAAGCTGCACTGCCTGTACCCTCTTAGAATCACGGAATTCATCACAGAATCATGGAATTGTTCAGGTTGGAAAAGACCTCCAAGGTCACTGAGTCCAACCATTCACCCAGCACTTCCAGGTTCACTGCTCCTGTTCAATCCACCTGGCCCAGGAGAACCATCAAGCCCTCAAACAAACAAACAAACAACAACAAAAAAAACCCCAAGCCATTGATGAAAGAGGCTTTAAGCTTGGTTTGCTTTTGTACATTTGCTTTTCAAATTCTTTTCCAAGCTGCAGTTTTCTCGTTCTCATCACGGGCTTTAAGTGCTGCTTTGATTATGTGTTTGAAGTTAATTCTTGCGCTTAAAAAAAAAAATCCCATTTTCCGTGTCAGTTTTGGTGCAACGAGTGCACGTGGGCATTCCTCGCTGTAGTCTGAGCTCTCCTGCAGCTGATTCTCCCAACCAAGGTCTCCTTCCAGGAAAAAGCTCCACAGGAAGCAGCTCTGGGCTCTGGAGCCGTGTCCATGGAGCACTGCAGCACTGTCACTTCCCAGGTGTTTTAAGATGCTGAGGGGTCACTGAGATGCAATATTAGGACACCCCCAGGCAGGGCTGTATTTGCAAGGACAAACAGGCAAGGGAATTATTTCCCAGCAGGAATGTGAGCCTGGTTTGGCTGGATGCACCAAAGGTGTCCAAAGCAAAGCAAGTGCAGAATCTGTGCTTGGCTCCAGGATGTTTTTTCCAAACCCCAAGTCCTTCTGGTGCCCACAGGAGTCCCTGTGTGCAGGGAATGATGGATGGAAATCCTGGGATATTCGATCACATTGCCCATGCTGGAGCCAAAGCCACTTTATCAGCTAAAGCAGAACTTCTCAGACTGAAACCTCCCACCAACCAGATTTATCTTCTCATCCGAAAAATGAAATCTCTGCCTGTTGCCTCTCTTGTTGCTACAACACCCTTTTTTTAGCAGACTTGTTGACAAAATTCACATTTTCAAACCGGGCGCCGCAGGATTTCCTGTAGCTCCTGCGTTACCACGTTCCTCATCTTTCCAGCAACAAACACCCCGATGATCCCAAAAGCAGGTGCCAGACAGGCTGTTCAGCACCACCACCACCACGAGCTGCAGCCACGCTCTGCCACTACTCCAAGAGCTCACAGGCTGGCCACTAAAAAAAAAAAATCCCAATTAATTGTGCTCGGATCAGTTAAAACACAGAGCACGGGCACCATTTACACCCAGAGACTTCAGGGCTCTCTCCAGACATTTTGGTGGCACGAGGGGACAGCACAGGGACAGCTCTGATGGCACCAGAGACTCGCCTTGAAAGCCATTTGGCAGCTCCCTACTCCTGCTGCCACAGAAACATCGATCACACTCCTGCCCACGGAGACCTTTGGCTTTTCTAAAAGTCTTCTTTAATTATTTATCACCGCTTGCTGAATAAAACATGGCACCTCCTGCAGCTGAGGGATCCTCCACGTGACACACGCACACACAGGAGGGATTTCCAGGCCAGCCCTTCCCCATGAACCATGTGTGCTCCCAGCTGGGGACTGGGATGAGGCTCCTTGGGGGATAAGGGAGGAGAAGAACTCTGAATATTTGCGCAGCTTGCTGGAAAATGAATTTAAACTATATTACTGGAAGGATCCATAATGCAACATCGCACCCTGGGGGACACGGGGGTGATCCCAGCCATGTGCATTCGCTGATGGTGTTTTGCACCAGGCTTTCTTCAAAAGGGCATCAACTTCTGGCCAAGAATCCGTGCTTGCAACACTAATTTAAGCTGCCTCAGATCACGTTATAGCTGGTGCTATTCCTGTTGTGCTTGTCAAACGCACGTTTCCACGCCATCTGTGGGCACTGCTGGCACTGCTCGCTGTTAAGTGCTCAATACAGGCATTTAAGGAAACATTTGGGGAAAACTTTAGTCATTTCTGCGTTTCCAGCACCCGACCTCGAAGCTGGGTTCTGTTCCCACCACATCCCAAAGCCTCTGTTTTTCCCAGGTAGCGATGCCACCCCGAGGAGTCTTTTGGAGTCACTGAAACGTGGCAAAGGATGATCCTGAAACCAACTTCCAGCTCCAAACTGCCCCGAAGTCCTGAATCTGTGCAAAGCCAGGTATTTCCATGGCAACAGCCAGGACGCCAGGAGGGGGAGGATATTTTGGCAGCAGAGGACAGAGGGTCCCTCGGCACAGGAAGGGTGTGAGGAAGGGGGAAAGCAGCACAAAACCTGCTCTGGAGATGAAGGCTCAAGCCAGGGGTTTCTGGAGCACGAGAGCTCTTGTGCAGAGCCCTGCTTTTATCTTGAAAAGGAGAGGAAATGGTCCCCAGTGATCAGTGCTGCTCTTCAGAGCAGATCAATGCAGGCAATCGAGAAATGCTGCATTAAGGGCCCTCTGTTCTCTCTTGATACAGAAACATCTGAAAAAGGCTGCCCTGGATGCTTGAGAGACATCAGAGGGTCTCTCTGCCAACAGCAGCTTTCATTACCAACCTGCAGCTCATCATCCTCATCCTTATCTTGCCTGAACACTTTTGACAGCTACACAAAGGCCTTTCCCCTTTTCTTTTTTTTTTTTTAATAAACTGGCCTTGAGAACACTTAAAAGCTCTCAACATTAATTTTTCAAATCCTAGTAACATTAAATTAATTTACAATTTTCTCCCCATCCAGAATGAAATAGCTGGCACTGACGCCTGCAATCTGATCTTTGGGAGCAGCGGGCACACGGAAGAGCAAACCCAAGCTGCAAAAGCACTGCCCTTACCAGTCATTTGTGTTATTTAGCCACAAACCAGGCAACATGGCTGCAAAGCAGGGGCTTCTCTGAAAGGGTGGGAGGAAGAGACTGACTGTTGTTCCCATGACACATGATGAAGGAATTAGTCAACAGCCACACAGTGACAACCATCCCAGCTACTGAAAAATAAACAATATATCTGTTTGAAGACAAACAGGCTGTGGCCAACCCCAATTTCTTAAAGGAACTCTAAGAGCAGGCAGCAAAATGCTCGATCCAGGTTCAACAGCTACCGAGGAGCAAAGACTCAGAGCTGCTTCCTGAGCGGCAAGTTAAACATAAACTAAGTTTTTGCAGAAGAGCGACCAAGACGACTGTTTGCTTTCATACACCGTTCAGCTTTTCACTCAGCTCACACTCCAGGGACACGTGTGCAGGTGGATCGCACAGGTAACACCTGCTTCCCTTCCTCTGTGCCGTGCAGCTGCCTGGAGGGAGCTAAAAACACCTCAGGATTCTCCTCTATGAAAAACGAAACTTGCGAAAGAAGGGGAGGAGCACAGGTTGCAAGGGGAGTACTCCTAGCTGAAAACCCAAACCCGGGTGTTTCAGGCTCTGAGTTTGTACAGAAGCCTCATTCCATCTGATAAAAGCTCTGAAAAAAAAAAAAAAAATCAGAGAATGTTGGTCACGCTGCTTATCCTGCACAACAGGACACAGGATGCCTCACAAAGCCAGGCCTCACTCCTTCCCTTGCAGCCTGCTCACAAACAGTCAATTTCCCAGCTCCCAGGGCTGATTTATTGCAACCATATGGGGCAGGGAGGAAGAAGATAGTGGCAGATAACACAGCTCATCTCACCCTGCACATCCACTGCAGCACAGGACTTCTCCAGAATCCAGTGCCTTAACCATGGCAACAGCCAAATACTGAGGGCTGTTCAGTGCCCTGGCTAATTCCAGTTTACTGTTTCTGTCCCTGCTCGGATCAGACCTTCCTCCCAGTGCTTGCCTCGCTCGGTTATGGCCCTGGGATGACAGACGTGGCACAGCTCCCCAAGGACAGCCCTGGCTGTCCCTGGTCTCAGCTGGGCTCACCTGCAGCTCTGGCAGCTCACACGGAGCCCTGGCTGGAGCAAAACCAGGCGTGGTCTTGTGAAATGAGAATAATACAGGTTTGAGAAAGGTTGAAAATCTGGGAGTGGGGGAAAAAAAAAACCCAGGAGATTTCTGCAGCTGGCCCTTTCTACTGCTCCTAGGAGTCTGCACAAGCTCCTGACTCAACCTGAGGTCAGCCTAGAAGAGGAAGGAAAATCAAAAGCATGAGCAAAACGAGCCTAGAGAGCAGGGAGCAACAGGCACAAGAATGCCTACCTGCCTCCAGTTTCAGGGATGGTGCTAAATAATTAACTCCACAACCTACAGGATCACGGTTCCCAAGGTTTTTCATTCCCACCAGAGCTAAGCCCAGGTGGAGAGCACAGGTCCTCCATGGAATTCCCCCACCTCTGTGGCTGTGCACCCACAGCCCCCTCGCTGGACCCAGCCCCTGTCCAGGCTCAGCATTTCCAGCAGGAGTGGAAGGGCAAGAGGAAGGCAAATCCCAAGGGAATGGCAACCACCTGGTACCTGCACAGGCAGGGAACCCACATCCCCACCAATATCCCTAACAGTGGGACCACCAGGAGAAAGCCTCTGCTCCGTGTCAGCACTAAGGGGCTGCTGGAGAGAGCCCGGGGCGTGTCGAACACCCAGGTCACAGCACCACGGTGGCACTTCAGCAGGGCACCCCTTTCCTCCCTCAGGCTTTACTGGCATTCACCAAACCCACGCTATCTCCCCAAAAGCCTGCAGAAGGGCACGGCACAACCCCAGCTCTGCTCCAGGAGGTACCAACTCCACTTTCCCCCAGCACACGGCCCCGGGAGGGAGCGAAGCCGGGCACTGAAGGCCAGCACGGCAGAGGCTCTGGGCCGGGAGCAGCCCTGACTCCCACCCTGCAGCAGCTGTCTCTGCACTCAGGAGCTGCCACAGACAGTAATAATGAGATGGCAGCTCTATCCACAACGCTAAATAAATGTCATACCCTTTTCCTGGTTTTAATAGCTGTTGCTGAGGCAACCAGTGGTATTCCTTAGCACCACACCCGGCACAGGATTAAAGGTGGGAAGTGGTCTGGCTGGGCAGAGCTGTGACCCTCCCCAGACCCACCACCCACGGCTCTGCTCCTCCCGACTCCAA
Organism: Oreocharis arfaki; assembly: GCA_013398015.1. NCBI lineage: Eukaryota > Metazoa > Chordata > Aves > Passeriformes > Paramythiidae > Oreocharis > Oreocharis arfaki. Next base: position 8,242 of record VZRR01005158.1, on the reverse strand, counting down.
GCAGTGTCTTCCACTCCCCGGGAGCCCGTAAACTGCATAGCGAGATGCTCGTGAGACCAGAAACAAAACACCACACATCCCCCCGCCCCGCTCCGGCAACTCGGGAGGTGACCTGCAGGGACAGAGCGCGGGCAGGACATGACAGCAGCTCCCGGTGACCCAGCGCTTCACCACTCGGCTCCGTGACTCGATGGACCGTGGGCTCAGGTGTAACACACGGGATAAACACGGAGCTCGAAAAAACTCAGCAATAAAACACCGAATATAGTACGAACTAATAGAGTTAAAGATGCCCGAGAAGAGGGAGCAGAGCGAGAACGCCATCACCCTGCACACATTTGGGCCCCCCCTTTTCCTGGCCGGGGTCCCCAGCACCCTCTGCCCCCCCGCCCTGCCAAGGAGCGCCGTGCTGCTGGAGGGTTTGTCCCATGCCCGCTCCCAAGGGAAGGATGCAGCACCGGGGAGTCGCCCCTTTTTCCCTGCGGAAAATCCCAAGTTGTGGTGTGCTCTGCCCCCAGCCAGAGGAGATTTTCCAAGGATGCGGGGCGCTGGGATGCCGGGCACTGGCGCTGCAGGGATGCTCCTCCGCCCCCCGGGACCCGCAACCGCGCCCGGGTGGGCTCTCGGCCGGGTGATCTCTCTGCCCCGTTCCGGGCTGGTTTTTTGGGGGGGCTCTTAAACCCGCGGTAGCAGCAGCCGGAGCCAGCGGATGCCGCGGGCGGGTGG
>VZRR01005155.1:2758538-2781724 GCA_013398015.1 Oreocharis arfaki | reverse complement strand
CCCCCTTTCCTCCTCCTCCTCTTTTTTAGAAGCAGCAATCGGAGATGGATGTCTCTCTTTGCCCTACCAAGTGCACTTTCTGGAGGGTATTTTTGCTCTGGAGCATTTGGGGAGACTATCTGCTTTCGGTGCTGGCTTGCCCTGCTAATTGTCTTTGCAGCAAGACAGACATCAATTGCAAGAAGCCGGATGATGGGAACCTCTTCCCTCTCTTGGAAGGGCAGGATTCAGGCAGCAGCAATGGCAACACGAGCATCAATATCACGGACATCTCAAGGAACATCACTTCCATGTAAGTGGGGGGTCCCCCCGGGCTCCCCCTCCCGCGGCAGGGTGCGGGCTGGGCTGCCCGTGCGGGGCTCAGGTGCCCCCGGCATCGCTGCACTGTCTGGGCTCAGCCCGACTCCCCGGGCAGAGGATGCAGATCCGGCTTTTCTCTTACCCCATCCCCCCAAAAAAACCATAAAAAGCCCAGCAACAGTTTGGCCAAGGCTTAAGAGGAATAAAGTAAATGAGATCTGATTCCTTAGCAGGAGAGAGAGCAGCAGGCAAAGATGCTAAAGCTGCTGCTTCCTTTCACTGTTTGCTTCTGCAAGGGGAACGGGGACGCCACAGCCACACACCGCCACATATTTACCCAAATTGGGCAAGAAAAGCAAGTTCTGAGCTGTTTTTCCTTTCTTGAGACTTTGGATCCGGTTAAAATGTCATTATTTTTTACATCCCCACATCAGAAAATGCTCCCTTCCCTGCCCTGGCTGAGTGTATCTGGGGATCTGCGGTTTCGCATTTTTAAGAGGAGGAAAAAAAAATAGGACAGTGAGATGTCCCTTAAGTAGCTTATTTAATTCACATCGTTGTAATTTTGTAACTCGTCGTGGTGCCGCGATAGGATTTGTGCGTTTTAGGTTCGGGGTGGTGGCGGTGGGGAGAAGCGTCGGAGCAGCGAGATATTTTTAGTTGAGCACTTTGCGTTTGTTTGCATGCTTGTTTATCTGGAAAATCAACTTGAAGTTGCATTATCCTTGTTTGGAGAGGCAGTTAGCAAAGCCCATGTTAATCTCATCAGTGTGGAGTCGAGAAAGGAATATATTTCCTCCTCCTGAATCCATCATGCTCTCTGTGTGTGTGTGAAAAAAGAATTCCTCATTGCTTCCAATCTCTGCTCTTTATTTTCCAGTACATTTTTGGGTGAGATGAACTCTGAGCCATTTCATTATTCTAATGCTAATTGAAATGTGAGCATTTAGGGAAATGTAGCCCCCAGAGCAAGTTGCCAGTGGGAGTTGAGCAGAGAAGAGGTGGAATCCTTTATTCTGGCAGTTAAATGCAGCAAGATTTGAAATGAGTAATGGAGGGTTATTTATTTATTTTTTTTTTCACCTCGATGGCACGGTTGCATGGAGGGAGAGGGCTTCGGGTCTTCTCCCGAGGCTGTTTCATTTGGTCACAGTGCAGTTGCAGCAGAGCCATGGAGTAATTGCAGTGCCTCTTTCGCATCTCTGCTCATCACCTTTGCTGGGTAAAGATTATGGGAGCTGCTCTCCCCGCTTGCTTACAGGTTTCATGTGATGCCCAAGCAGGTTTCCAGCAGGTCACTGACCCTGAATCCCCAACTCTGCCTCCCCCTTGCCAGCAAACCTTGGTGGAAGCAGCAGGAATGGGGAAGGTAAATGGGGAAGCGAATGCAGCGCTCCCCTTCCAACTGCCCCATATTTATCCTGCGTCGTGGTGCCCGAGTGTTTTCCCTGTGATGCTGGAGGGATGAGGGTGATGCTGGGGGAAGTCGGAGAAACTCGTGTTTTTTCCCTGTGCTCGCTGTTTGTTGTGGTTTAGTTTTAACCCTTTGGGGGCCGGGGAGCAGCAGGAAAGGCTGGGAAGGGTTTGGAAGGCACCAGCGTGAGCGAGTGTGCCTTGTCAGATGCACAGACATCTGAACTGCTGTGAGAGGTAGTATTACACGAGTGCTTTGTGCCTAGAAAATGTCTTTACCGCTTTGAAAATGAAAAATGCTGATAAGCAGTCCGTAAAAAGGAGAGGGGAAAAAAAAAACAACCCGACAACAAATGGATAACTCCAGAAACAGATACTGGGTATTTTTTTTGGAAAGGAGCTTCTCTTAAGTTGGGGAAGGAGAAGAAGGGGCCAGTTTTTGCTGGAATTCATATGCATCTCTGCTTCACACCGAGCAAAGCACATTCCTTCACCCCCTGCATCGCTGCTGGACCCGTGCCTCCCTTTTTGGGCTTGGGAGGGCTGAGGCACAGGACTGGCATGAACCCCAAAATGCTCTCAGGGGCTGAGACTGAGCACGAATGAAAACTTTCCACAAGGGTCTGTGCTTACTGGGAAGGCAGCAGTGGTTTGTAGAGGATGCTTATGGGAGCAGAGGGTTGATTTGTGTGGCAGGGATGATTCCCAGCAAAGGAGTCACTGCTGGGAGCCAGGGCTGAACCACGTTCACGCTCTTGTGCGGGAGGCATCAGGTCCTGCACCCTTTCAGGCTGATGTCAGGCCTCTCCTTGCCAGCCCTGACATCATGGGTGTTGGGGTGAGGGTGCCTCAAAGCCCAGCCTGGTCATCGCTGAATCACTCCTGGCATGTGAGTCTGATTCAGCTGGGCAAGGAGCAGTGTTTTCCCCTGCTTGCCATGCTCTCCGGGGGCTTGGCCTCGTTAGGCAGCTTGTGGGCAGCCAGTGGGCAAAAGCACCTTCTCCCACTGGGCTGGGGGCGATCAGAGGAGGCTCAATCCTGTCCCTGTGGCTGCCCCAGCTGGAACCTCCCCACAGCCCCTGGGGAAGGTGGTGGTCGCCGCTCCATCTTGTTGCTGGTGTAAAAGCAAATGGAGTGTGGGGTGGTGAAACAACCCCAAGACCAGGCAGAGCCTCATTCACATCCAAAAGAGAGCTCAGCTTCCAAATCAGGGCTTGAGTGTTGCTGATGAAAGACTGCCAGCGCCCATTCGGAGAGCAGGCTCAAAAAAACAATATGAGCCAGCTTGGGGGGCTTGTCCATCTTACCCCCTTGAGCCAGGGCAAGATCCCTCTATGCCAGCCCACCCCAACCCCACACTGGGGGCTGAGCCATCAGGAGCCTTGGGTTATGTCACTTCTTAGTGGCTGATGAGACCCCGTGAGGTGAGGACAACAGAAGAGGAGCAGGGGACACCCAGCCTGTAGTGCTGCTCAAGGAGGCTGGTGGGGCAGGCCAGCCCTGTGGGTGCCCTCAGTGTGGTGCCCCACCACCGAGCCTCCTGCTGCACCCCTCAGTGGAATGGCCTTCACTTCAATTGCTGGTGCTTCTGGCTTCCCACACATCCTCCTTTCGGTAAAAGTCAGGGCTGGGGGGCTCCTGCCCTGGCTGGGCTGGAGGGGACAGTGACACACAATCTTCTTGCAAGTCCAGGTGCTGCCAGGCCAGTGGTGAAGCAGGGGAAAGGCAGGATGTTCCTGCCCTGAGATGGACGAGGAGGTTGGGTTGGCTGATGTCCCTCTGCCCTTTCCCAGCATGCCCAGACACTTACCCGATTTTGGGTAGCACCCCTAGAGATGTGGCTCTGCACACAGATCCCTGTGAGAGCTGCCAGCAGCCCTGTCTAGCCAGAGAGGCAGCTCGGACCTGGCTGAGACGGCTCCAGTTTGGAGTCACGCTCTGTACTTCCCCCTGCCAATCTCAGGAGAGGGCACCATGGCACTGGAGTATGTCCATGCCACCGCTTTTCCTGTGCAGCTCGGCGGCCTTTGCTGCGTCCCCAGCCAGGAGTGACTTACAGGGATGCTCCAGCTTCCCCCAACCCATCCTCACCCCTATCACGTGGGGTTTTACTCACTGCAAGACCAGACGCATGGGCAGAACTTTGATCCCAGGGCTCCCGTGGCACTGAAACCCCTCCACCCCCGTGCGCCGAGCAGCCGGCGTGTTTGTCACCGCGGGTCCCCAGCCCTGGCACTGCGGGGGGCTGGCTGGCACATGGGGCGGCCGGGCTCGCCTGCTCTGCCGCGTGTCGGGGTGACGGCGGGTGCCGCGTGCCAGGGGCGGGCCGGGCCGGGGACTCACCCCGCTGGCAGCGTGGGCAGCGCCTGCGTGCGCCGGCACCGTGCGTGGGGAAGGACAGACGGAGGAGTTTGCCATCTGGGCCTCCCTACTTCTCAGCTGTTGCTATGGCACTGCGGAGATGCTGCTAGGCAGGCGGTGGTGGCCTGCGTGTGTCACCCCTGGGCTCCCTCGAGGTAGGGAGATGTCCCCGGTATAGAAAGCCTCACTCTTAGCCCAGCCTCACCAGGGGAGAATGGGGGGTTCTCATGGTAAAATACGCTCGGTGGCTGGATATTCAGGGTGTATCTGTGCAGTTCGTAGCTGCTTTCAACAAGGTGAGATGGATTCAGAGCAACCCAAGAGGAGGTGGCTCTTTGTGGAGCACAGTGGGATGCAGGATTTTGGGGTCTCACTGGCAGCATCTTGCTCCCCTGCAGAGACGAAAACAGCATCTTCATTCTTTCCTATCGGGCTGTCCCACCAGTCCACGGCAGCATCCGCTCCATCCCGTGGGCCTGGCTGGGGGTGGGAGAGCCACGTCAGCGCTGGGAGCTGTGGGGGGAGCGGCAGTGCAGCCCCCACTCGCTGCGCGGGAGCTGGGAGCATGTGGAGTGGGGGAGAGCGAGGGGGTGCTCGGAGCAGCAGCACCCCTTCCCTGCTGGTGCGGGGAGAGCCGAGGCACTGGGAATGCTCGTGTGTGCCCAAGCCTGGGAAGGAGAGATGAAAGAAAGAGAAGGCCTCTTCCTGGCAGGGCTAGAGGGAGCAGAACTTGCTTTGGTGACCCAAACAGCCATGAGAAAGGCTCCTGTGGTGCTCAGATTATTGACTGCTCTGCTTCAGACAACAGGCACAAACTTTTCCCTTCTCAGTGAATCAGCCATGTTGTGCCCAGTGTGCCTCGTGTACTACTACTCTCCAGAGATGAAGGGCTCTGCGTTCCCAAAGCCTCCCATCTCCTCATCCCAGAGGCTTTGGCTGCTCCAGAGACAATCCAAAAGGTCCCTAATTCAATCTGGCTTGGATTTTCAGGACTCCTGTTCATGCAGAGCATCTATCCTGAAGGATGTTAGGATGGGGGAGGCATGTGCAGCACCAAGCTGTGAGGACAGAAAAGGGTGCAGAGATATTTGGGATGAAGAGTTGGGCTGAGATATGTGGTCTTGACGCTCTAGAGGTGATTCAAGCCAGGAGCACTGATCCGTATCCTCCCCCTTTCCTGTGGGCTGGCTGTTGGCTCCTTGCCCTGCTCTTACTGTCTTTCTCTCTGCTGACCACTCCTGGAGAGAGGCACTTTCCTGGCACAGGTGATGTCAGGTATTTCTTCAGGAAGGAGACAGTTTTGGTGCCTGTCAGCACTTCCCAGACTTTTTCTGAGCCAAACATGGGGCCTGAGCTGCCGGCCTGACAGGAGGAGCCGGTGGCCCAGATGGTTTCAGGGTGCATGTGACATCTCCCATGTCCTCGTATCCTGCAGGTTTTGGGGAGGTCTAAATTAGTTCTGACTGTAGGCTTGTCTCATTATAACTGGAGAGGTGAGACAGAGGTGCTTCAGGTCTAGGACAGATGTTTAGTGGGAGGAAGAAGAGACCGAGGAAGGAGCTGCCTTGCTGTCCTTGGAGGCTCGGACAGGTGCTGCCTCTGGCTAAGGGCTTTGGTAGATCTCAGTCAGGGAAAGCTTTCTGGGTCTGCTTTACGTTATCAGCTCACTCCAGTGAAGCAAAGCATCTTCATGTGCTGTGGCATGAGGCTGCTCGAGGTCTCCCACAGCCCTGTGACCATCCATGCACCCAGCAATGCTGTGCCCTTTCAGTGAACCCCCTAAAGAGTCCCTGAGATGTCCCATGGGATCACCTTTGGGGATCCCTGGCGGTAGATGGAGCGTGGTAATGCTTCCCAGTGCCACCCTGGCACAACAGCTTGTCCTGCTCAGTGAAAAGCCCCTGCTTGGTGCTGTCCAGCAGTTTATGGCTGGATTTGGTGCATCCCATTTAGGGGGGGCTGCTGACAAGTGGGGAATAAGCCAAGCTGTAAGCCTGCCAGGCTTCCAAAGTGAGTGTTACTAGTGCTTGTAATTCGGAGCGTTACCTAGCGGGCTCTGTGCGACAGCAGTAGTTCAGTGCGTCCTGCAGAGGGGGTTCCGACAGCCCGTGTAGGTGCTTTCTAAGCAGGTGTGCTTGACAGCAGCCTGTGGGCTCTGGTCTGCCCCAAAATCCTCCTGCTCTCCCCTCTGCACCAAGGGGAGCACAGCAAAGCTGTCATCGACGAGGTGCTGTGGGCGAGTTCCTCGCTCAGAGACCGCACTTTGTGCCGTGCTTGGGCATCGCAGCGCTTTGTGCCCGCAGGAGGAGATGAGGACCGGCGGCTCGCTCGCCTCTCCAGCTTCCCGAGAACCCCGCACGCAGTACCACGGCTGCACTGGGCTGTCCCCGTCATCCCCCGAAGAGGACACGCTCCGGACTGAGGCTGTGGCTGCAGGAGCGGCCCCGTGGATGCTCCATAGCGCCCGGCCGAGCCTCCGCGCTGTGCCCCGCTGGGGCGGCCGGAGCGCGGCTCAGCCCCGGCTCCTCTCTGCGCGGCGCATCTCGGCTCCTCCGCTCCGCTATTCTCGGCTAAAGGTGGCTGTGCCGCTAGAGGGCAAGCGGCAGCGCCAGACAGACCGGCTCCGGGATGCGGGATGCGCGGGCACGGCGGGCTCGGAGCCGCACCGGAGCGGCGCGGGGTGCGGGAGCGCCGGGAGCTCGGGGCTCAGGTCACCGCCCGCTCGCTGTCCCACGGAAAGGCCTTTGCTCTGGGCGCCCGTGCTGCTGAACCCCTCTTGGGCTCTCACCTGCTCCCTAACTCGGCATCCCCATCCCTGTGTGGGCACTCACTAGTGCCGGATGGTCCCTAGGACCCGAGCGGGTTGCTGGGTCATGGCTTTCTTCTCTGCGCTGCTGCGGGAGAATGCGGTCAGGGTCATGCCCCCACCTACTCACAGCTCTTCCACCAGTGCTGCAAGGTACGGCCCCAGCCTGTCTGTGAATTGAGGTGATTTGCAGCTTTTTGGATGGTATTGGCCCAACCAAAGCGGGTGTGGTGAGAAGGTGTTGCTGGGCAAGAGGTGCCTGGTCGGGGTCATGACCTACCCTCTGTGACCAGCTTCTGGCTGTGATCGTACAAGGGAGCCTCTAAGAGCTCTGCCCATTTTCCTGCCGGGGAAGCTGAGGCACAGAGCAGTGGTGGGACTGGCCTGCAAGAAGCAGAGTGAGAATGGAGATCCCTTAGCCCAGCACTGGCCAGGGTTTAGGGAGAGGCCAAGCATGGAGAGAGAGATAAACAAGGCTGTTCTATTGGTCCTGTTGTGTTTAGCAGACATGAGCAGACAAGAGGAGAAATCCAGGAGCTAGAGGCAAGAGGGCACAGGCTGAGAGCTGTCTCTGAGGGCCTTCAGAGTAGGTCCAATGCTCTTTGCTCCTTTGGTTAAACCTCTGCTGCACAGGTTGGATGGAGGTCAGAGAGCTAAAGAGGCCACACGTCCTTCTCCAAGGGGGGAAGGCTGAGAAGAGCCTGCTGTGAGACTGAGCAAGGGGGAGTGGGGGCAGGAATCTGGCCTTGATGCTGTAGCATCCTCCATGTGCAGCTCCTGGAATTATCTCATTTTCCCTGGCAGCTGGGCCAAAGAGGGGCTGGTTATTTCCCTGCTGGCTATTGCCAAGTGCTGCCAGCGTGATGGAAAGGCTGGGACACCCTGTGGTCCTGCAATGCAACAGCAAACGGACCCCCAGCACTGTGGCAGGGGCAACATTTGGGTGGATGTGTGTTGGGGAGTGGGTGATGGGTCATGGATTAGAGCCATGGTACAGTTCAGGGCCTGGGCTTCACTTCAGTTGAAGAAAGGGGGACTAAAAGATCTCTGGACTCCCCTTGGAACACTGCACTGGAATCAGTGCCCAGCTAACAGGGCTACTCCATGAACCCTGCTGTGCTGTGCCCTCAGGTATCCCCATCCTCCATGTACCACCCGGTTTCCACACCCCAAGGGACTGGGGAGCCTTCCCTGCTTCCCTCGGTGTGAGACCTGGCCTGTGCTTGCCTGGAAGGGTGGCACCAGGAAAACATGTGCTGTATTTTTAGCTTGTTTTGATGCTCTGTAGCAGTTGAGGAGCTGGAGGAGAAGCCAGAGCCATGTGTACAGCCAGCTTTCCTCCAGCTGCCACCCAGTGCTTTGGGATGGTGGATAATTGCGCCTGGTAGTGACCGTGCCCTTCCTGTACCCACATGTGACACCACCCCCAGCTTTGGTCTGCCTAAATATAAACTGCCTTTTTAATTAAGAGCAAAAGTCCCAGCAGCGGGGCAGAGAGGTCAGGAAGGATTCCCGAGGGAGTTTGATAGCACAGATGTGCAACTCGGGGTGCTTGTTCTTGACTACAGTGCTTTCTGAAATGACAACTAGACGGTCTTGGGATCCCAGGGAAGGATGTGGGGAGATGCTGAGCCCAAGTGCTACCCCCCGTGCAGCCTCTTTCCTGCAGCTCTCCTACAGCTCCGTGCTGGGAAGGGGACAGGGCACTGGTGCCTTTGCTGGCTGCTCTGCGCTGTCTCTGGGGGACTAGAAAGTGGGTAGGAGCAGATGTGAGCATGGTGGAGTCCCCATCCTTCTGGGTTGTGCAAGGCTGTCCCTTAACTAGTTCTCACCAGGAGGTTCCCACTAGGAAATGTTAATGTGGAAATGCTCAAACAGATGCTGGGAATCTGAGTGCTGCCGAGGACCCTGCATGCTCAGGGTTTCGCCAGGATAAATTAGGAACATGAACACTCAGCTGAGCTGCAGCAATGCCAGGTTTTAACTCCTGACCCTGCTGGGACATGAAGCCACATGGGGGAGATCTTGGGTGCCTGCAGCTGCTGACTTTCCTTCTGCTCCTGGAGCAGCTTGGGCCTCATCCCCCATTCCATGCTCTCCATGGAAATGCTGTGCAGTGACCTGGGCTGGGAATAAGGAGTCCTGGCTCTCCAGCCTGTGATCCAGCTGTGCAAATGCTCCCTTGGGCTGCCTGCCCTCCTCCTGCCTGCTCCCAACCCAGGCAGACAAGGCCAGCTTGGGCATCCCTCGAGTCCCTCTCAGTGCAGATGGGACTGCCCGTGGGGAGCTCTGTGGCTTGTGTGGCTGGAAAAGTCTCTCTTGTCCCCCAAAACTCTTTCTGCCAGGATGTGGATGGGTATTCCTGGGGCAGTGAGGTGGGTCCTGGCTTTGTCTGTCTCGTGCCTTGCCTGTGCTCTCCCAGCCAAAATACAATCCCAGGAAAAGTAAAGTGAAAGCCCCTGAGTCACTTGGTGGCCGCTGCTGAGCAGTCTGTTGAGCAAGCAAAGTTCAGTGGGACACAGGGCAAGGGTGCTGTGTGTTCCCAGCTCCCCAGCCTGCCAAGAGCATCCTTTCCTCCTGAGGCTCTCTTTGTGCCTGTTCAGAGAAGCTGAATGTTGCTGGGAGCTATTTCCTCTTCTGAGCCTCACACGGTCTCTGGACACATCCGTGCTTGCAGCCATCACACAGGCTGGCCCAGACTCTGCAGGGGAGAGGGCAGAGTAGTACAGAGCTAAATCAGCATCAGAGCAGCTCCCTTGGGAAGTGCTGTGCCTCCCATTTCAGGTTGGGGCAGATGCTGAAGGGTGTCCTTGGGAGCATCAGAGCAAAGCCCGAGGAGTGCGAGCCGGGCACCTGCACGGTGCAGGGATGGCGTTTGGGCAGGGAGGGGCAACAAGGAGCTCTGCAGGGCTGGCACTGTGGGGGTTAATGGCAAGGTGCAGGATACAGCCGGAGCGGATTTGGGAGCGGCAGAGCCCAGTGAGGCTGAGGAGGTATCAGGTGGAAGAGCCGAGCTGTGGGTGTTGAGCGTTGCGCGTGAGGGAGGCAGCAGTCGCCGCTCCTTGTGAGATGCTGCGCGTTGGTTTTGAGAAGGGGAGCTGGACCAGGGAAGCTCTCAGGTAAGAGGCTGTGTGGGCTGCCTGTCCTGGCTCTGGGCAGCAGGAGGGATGTGAATGTCTGTAGCTGGAGGCTGGAGCGGCCCTGGCTGCCGGCGTGGTGGTGGTGTGTGTTGGTGTCTGTGAGCCCCCAGCACTTTGTGGGTTCATCCTCTGGCCCTCGGGAGCACAAGCCCTCGGCTCCTTGCGTGTAGCTGAGGTTCCCTCCCAGGGCTAAGAGGAACCACAGTGGGCACCCCTGCCTGGAAATACTCCCCTCAGTGCCTAGTCCTGCCTGTGCTCTCCTCCAGGACTTGGTGGCTGAGGTGCCTCATGCTCCCAGCCTGGTGGTGCTTCGTCTTGCCAGTAAGCCTTTCCTTCCAGAAGGGATGGCGATGGGATCCTCGAGCTTTGCCTTGGGCTTGTCCCCGGACCCAGGCAGACTGCCCAGCACCCAGCATGTTCTGGACTGCTCTGGCCCCTAGGGAAGGATCCCTGCCTTCCAAAAGGCATGGGTAGCAGAGATTTATTTATTCAGAGACCTAATTAGCATCTTTAAATATTAAATAGTAAACAAACTGCGTCTAGTGGGATCAACATTTACAAGCAGGGATTTTTATTTTTTTTTTTCTCCTCTCTGGGACATGCACTTGTTTTTTAAGTGTTTGGGGAGGAGCAGCTGTGTGTGGGCTCTGGTTGACGGGTGAGGAATGGACCCACAGCGCTGTTGGTGGAGGAGGGGGAGAAGACAGGGATGAAGGGGCAGGAGAGCTGCGGAAATATGAGGCAGAGAAGCAGGGCTGTGTGCCTGGAGCATCGATGTTGGGGAATTGCGGAGCAAAGTGCTGGATTTTGGCAATTCCTGCAGGATGTGTCACTGCCTCCTGCCCAGGCAGGTGGAAGGGGACAGGCAGGAGATGGAGGCTCCTGCCTCAGCTCAGCTAATTGCAATCGAAAGGTGGTGGTCCCTGCAAGGGGAGGTGGTTTGCAACTGATCTGCATCCTATTATCTCTGCAAATGGAGGCCTGCCTGGTAGCAGATTACACTGGGGGTTATTTATTGGCAAAGCACTGTACAGTTTTAATTTTTCCTTTTTGCTTATTCAGGCTTTAGCTCCAGAGGAAAATAGCCTGGGGTGGCTTTGAAATGGATTCTCTCTGCCCCATTAACTTATTCAGTGAGTTTAATGGGCCTTTTTTTCTCTGAGCCTTGAAGCCATCATTAAAAGGCAGAGATTTATAAAAGCAAAGATACTCCTGAGCTTTAGTCAAACTTTGGGGGAGCGGGAGGGGGGCAATGGTGTTGCTGCTGTCGGTGGTTCTGGCGATGCTGTGAGCTGGGTGTTGCTGCTGTGCCTCTCTGGAAGCTTTACATGGACAAGAGGACCAGCTTGCTTGGGCTGCTGCCCGTATGTCTCTGCTGCGGATCTGTGGGATCAGCTGGGTGGGGACTGAGTCCTAACCTGCAAATGATGGGATGTTATCCAGGCTCCTACACATTGGGATATTGCCTGGTGTAACTTGTAAGCTGTCTGGGCTGCAAAGCTGCATCCCTCCGGGCTGGAATAGAGAAGCTTCTCTTACTTTGTGCAGGCTGCTCACAACTTTATTTTCACCTCTTCTATGCCACGCCAGGGCTGGGCAGTGCTCGATGCTTTCATGGGTGTCTGTGGTCAGTGCTTGGAGCTGTTCTCCCCTGTCCCTCTCTCTGCTAGTGGCACGAGTCTTACTGCACCCCTGTGCTGTGCAGCCCAGCGCTGCGAGAGGTTGGGTGTCCCCTGCAGGGACTGCACTTGTTCAGCATGTGGCCTCCTGTATCTGTTACAAAATAGGAGAGTGCCTGGAGAATGAGACTGAGATGAAATGTCTGAGTGAATTCCCCCTTTTTTTGGCTCTTCTAGGATCAACCTCTCCACTTTTTGCTTTGCAAGCCTCTTTTTGGGGAGTAAACGTAGGAGCATGCAAGGTGTGGGTTGGCATGTCACTGGGGGGCATCCTCCTGTTGGCATGGCTGAGGCTTTGGTCCCCAGACCATGATGTGCTGTGAATGTCACTGCTGGAGGGGCAGCCTGTGTCTTGTACCACTGAAAAGAAGCAGTGGCAGGGAGGAGCTGGGGGCAGCAGGATGTGGGTCCTGCCTCACTCCTGGGTTGAGCTGTCACCTCCTGGGGCAGCAGAAGCCAGGCATGGTGTGCTCCAAAGTGGTGATGTCACAACACGGTGGAGTTTCTGTGCTGGGACAACTTTTCCCATATATTGCTTTCCTTTACATGCTTGCAGGGTGAGCAGGCCAGGTGTAACCCTTGTGTCTCTGTGCCCAGCCTGGCACCTGCCAGCTCAGGGATGCTTCTAGGAGAGTCAGGGCTGGGAGCTTTGTCACAGCTGGAGACCCAAACACGCCGCCACCCCTCACATTTTGCACTGTGTGCTTGAGGAGTGTGTCCCTCACGAGCCCTGCTGCAATTCAGGAGAGGAGGCAAGATGCTGAGGGAGAGGGAAAGGACCTGCTTGCCCAAAGTGACATGCTGAGGGTCACACGTGTGAGGCTGACCCCAATCCCTGGCTCCTGCTGGGTGCCAGAAGCAGCTGGAAAATGGGACTAGAGAGTGGGTGATGTGACCCTGGGGCTGGCTCACTGCCCCCACCACGGGGTGGAGGGACAGCAGCCCGTGACCCTGCCTCCTGTCACCAGCCTGGCAGCCCCATCCCAGCGGCGGGAGGAGCCTTGGCAGTGGGAGAAACGCTGCCTCTGCCAGCACATGAGCTGGATCAGACCCTGGTGGGGAGGGACTGTGGGGATTGCCAGGCGGAAGGAAGGGCCTCCATCTCCAGGAGGAGATGTCTGAGGGTTTGTTTGTAGCCTCCCTGGAGGCGCTGACCACCAAGACTGCCCTTGGAACGCTGCCCCGGGGCAGTGGTGGGACAAGGACATGCTGGAATGACCCTGAGGTCGTTGTGGCCAAGCAGAAACCAGCTGCAGCATGCAGCCATGCTGGGAGAGGGATGGTTCCCCATGATGGCCTGCCTGTGACCTCCAGAACAAGGGGGAGGCTCCTTGGGGATCCATCAGCTCCCACATCCCTCCCCAGGTCACAGCGGTCAGGGGAAGGAGACGCTTGTTTCCTAATAAAGACCCATAAAATGCACTACTCCCCTGCCCCTGTAAATCCCTGCATCCCCTGTGCTACCTGCTGTGTAAATTGCTCCTCACCCTGTAAATCACCCTCTGCTTTGCTCTGCCTTCCCTGAATCCAGCCCTTCCTTGTAAATCCTCCATCCCCATTAGTTTTCCGCTGCCGACCCCCTTGCTCTGCCTGTGCTGTAAATCCTGAGCCCTGCTGAGGCTGGGGGAATGGATGGGGTGATGGAGGGCAGCTGTCCCAGGATGGGTTGATCCCTCCCACCAGCTCCTTCAGGACCCACTTGCCAGTGGGAGCTGGTGGAGGACATTTTGCCCGGCTGCCTGTGGGGAAGGTCATCCTCGTGCTGTGAGCAGTGCTGGGCTGTCATCTTCAGCTGGGCTGCAGCCAGCTGGCTGTAAACTGGGAGATGTTGGTATCCCAGCCCTCAGCAGGGCTCCTGGGGATGGCTGCTCCCCCAGGACACATTCCTGATATGTAAAAATAGCCGGAGTCAAGAGAAAATCTCCTTTTATCCCTTGAGTGCTCGGGGTCATGCCGTAGCTTAGCTTCACTGTGCCCCTATGTAAGCTCCCTTCAGTGGGCACTGAAGGAGCTGTGGGCAGCAGAGGTCCCTTGTGTAATGGAGAGTTCTCACCTGGGCTTCTGCTGGATGCTGATGCCCCATTTCTGGCTTTTGAGTTGCTGGGATGACTGTGCTGTGTTTTTTCCCCTGGAACAGCACGTAGGAGCTGAGGCAAAGGGTCTGACAGAGACCTGACCTGATGGAGGTGTGAGAAGCCAAACATCAGCTCAGTGCCATGAGCTGGGTATGCCAGGGGAGGTGTCAGTGTCTGTGGGAGGGCTGGAGCTCATGGCTTGTCCTCGATACAGGCTGCTGGTGCTGCTGCTTTGCTGTGGCTGCCCGGGGCATCCCGAGGGTGTGCAGGCAGCTGGCACCCAGGCAGGTGTTATTTGGTGTGCAAATTACTGAGCCTTTCTAAGGCTTGGTGAGCAGGAGCCGGTGACACTCCAACACAGCTGCCTTTTTCCTCCTAAGGAGCAGGAGGGAGAGATAGCCTGAAATGCAGGAGGAGCCCTGCCCTGCTCCCATGGAGGTCAGTGGAGCACGCAGCAGTGGGTGCACAGTCAGAGTTGGGATGGGGTCACCCACGGCAGTGTTTTGGGATGGTGCTGTCTGAAATGCTGCTGTGTGAACACAGGACTCGGAGAGTTCTGCTTGGCTCATTGGGAGGAAGATGCTGCAGGAGATCTGAGTGCCTTGTGATGTGGCATTCTGAGTACCTCAGCCCTCAAGGCATGAGTGGGAAACTGGGGTACCAGCCCAGAGCAGGGGAGTGCAGCCTTCCCTGCCCTTTCTCTGCAAGCCCCAGGCCTGGAGGAGCTCCTCAGCTGCCTGAGTGGTTCAGGGTTTGGTTTACAGAAGTGCTGGCCCTGACCCAGCACGGACTGTGTGTGTCCCCTGGAAAGGCACCGACCCGTGTCACTTGTGGCTAAAATCTCCCTGATTGCCCCGAGTGTGGCTGCCAGAAGATTTGCAAGAAAAACGTGGAGATGCTCAGGATGACTGATTCAGGCATTAACATTAACTGTTGGTGATGCTCTGAGATAGACCTGGGCTTGGCCCAGCTGGGTGTTTCCTTTAGACCCTTCTCCTGCTGCCAAACACTTTTTGGTTTTTTTTTTTAATTAGTTTTTTTTCCTGTATCTCGTGTCTGAGTTGTGCATTAGCACTGGGCTTATGCTGCTGTGCTCTGGCCTTGGGAGGAGGATGGAGGCGATGATGAGTACGGAGGGAGCACAGGGATGCTAAACAGCAGTGGGAAAGGCAGGGGGCAGCGGAGGAGAGCAGAGGCAGATTTTCAAAATCCATACAAATGGCAAAAATAAATTTCCAGCAAACGCTTCCAGTCCTGCAGTATTAAGAAAGTGAAGCACTAGAGGATAAGGAAAGCATGAGGAATAACAGCAGGGATTTAGAAAGAATAAATCTTGCCAGACAAACCTGATTGCTTTTTCTTTTTGATGGAATCACAAAATTAGTGGCTGAGCAGAACGTGGAAATCCTAATATATTTGGATTTAGCAAAGCATTTGATATAGTGTCTCACCAAATCTTACTCTCAAAATTAGTTCAGTTTGCCTTGGATAGGACGCTGCCAAATGGACTGAGAACTGGCTTAGGGCCCTAAACTCATAGTGATGGGCTGTGCTTGGGGAGAGGGGGAGCTGTGGGAGCAGAGCTACGACCTGGCTATTCTCACAGAAAAAAAATGCAAAGCAAAACAACAGAAAATCCCCAAAATAATTATAAAAAAAAAATCCAGGAATGCGGTCTCAGTCTGAGGCACCTTATTATGGGAATGTTGACAAACTGGAGAGAGTTCAGAAGCAAACAGAGCGGGGGGGAAAAAAAATGCATCAGAGGGGTCAGATTACCCGCAGAGAGAGGCTGGGGGCTGAGAAATCCCAGGGCTGGAGACGTTTCAGGGAGGAGCAGGTGGAGGCCAGCGGGGCTGGGATGATATTTGGGACCTGGCAGGGAGCAGCACCTCAGCGCCTTCGCCCCCGCGCAGCGGAGACTCTCTGAGCTCCCATTTCATGGCCCTTTCCAGATATTATCGGGTAAGCAGGGAGAATATTCACCGTGACTGTCAGAAAGAACATCCCTGACCGGGGGAGCTGGGCACGTTTCCTCAGGGAAAATCTCGAGTCTTGGAACAAGCACCAAGAGATGGCCCTGGGTGATTTGTGTCAGTAGATGGGGATTTTTTTTTCCTGGATTGTAGACTTGGATGGGAAGCTGAGAGCTGATTGTAGCTGCTTTGAGGTGCTGCCCCCTGCAATATTTATCTGCACCTCACAGGCATTTATTTATCATCGGGGAAAAGGCTGGGAAACTGCCGGTGGCAGCTGGAATGCAGACATGTCCCCAGGGGAGGATGGCCAAGTCCCTTCATGTTTAAAGCTTCTGGAAAGGTGGTGACCCTCTGGTCACTTTGCAGAGGAAGGACAGGACAGCTTGATGCTGCCCACAGGATTTCGTGTGAGGAGCTGTCTGTAGAATCTGGGAAGGATGAGGTCTTTAGCAGGTCCATCCATGAAGATATCTGTCCAGCATGCCGAGCTCTAGGAGTCCTTGAGCACTCATCTGGAGCCTGGGAGGGATGCTGAGTGTGTGCAGGCTCTTGGCACAACTGCAAGGCTCCCACAAGGTGAGGAAACCCGTGGCTGTTGGCGATGGCTGCTTTGGACCATTCAGGTGCTACCAGGGCTGTTGCCCCCACTGCCCGTGGGATGACTTGCTCGAGCCAGGCTTTTCTGTTTGCCTTTTAAAGCAAATCTGTGCCTTTTGATACAGCTGCAAAGAAACTCTCAGTATGGGAAATGTAGCTTGCTAGAGGGAATGTTGCTTTGCACAGGGAGCAGCCACCCTTGTGGGGCAGGAATTAGCTGGGATGAACCAGAGTTGGGGAGAAAGACATGGAGCAGAACTTCCATGAAGGACTCCTAGAAAGTGGGGCAGCCTTGTGTGGGTGTCCTGGTCTCCCTGTGAAAACACAGGGTTTCTTCAGCCCCACACAGTCCTTCAAGTGATCCCCTGCTTTGCATTTCTCCCTGCCCACAGCTGAGCCTGCTGGGATGGGGCTGAACCAGGCAAAGTTTGGGAGGTATTTTTAGCTGTTCTAATTGTGGCAAATAAATGCCATTCTTACTTGTTGGGATTGAGCTATGGCTAAATCACAACTAGTTCTAATGATGATAATTACCGGATTTCAATATTTATAGAAACGGGTGCTTCCTTCGTATTGGCAGATGCTGCTGTGCTCTCACCTTCACAGATCGAAACCTTGGCTCATTATCGCTGCACCTATTTATTTACTTGCACATCTTTTAACCCACAGATGACAACACACGAGAGATCTGAAAAGATGTGGGCCCTGTGCAGATGCTGTAGTCTTTGGGCAGCAGCTGTGAGATGAACAGGGAAGCACCTCCTGAGGACCTGTGGGTTGGATCCTTGCTTTTGGGGAACTCATGAGAGATGCTCTGAGGGCTGCAAGCTTGCCTGCTTCTGCCAGGGCTTAGCCCCCAGGGGTGGCTGTGGCTGTGCATATTTTTGCCTGTGTTAAGAGTAGTGGATGCTGCCTGGGATTCCTGTGTGCACCAGCACACGTACACGCTGGAACTGGGACAGAGCTGAAAGGTGGGGCTACACAAACAGCTCCAGTCCTGCGGTGCTGGACTTGGAGGAGCTTGTGGAAAAGGGTCTGAGAGGCTCCTGCCTGCAGCAGTAGCAGCTTCTGGATGTCTTGATTTAGCAACATCGCTCTCCACTCTGGTACTGCAGAAGGGTGGGCACCTCTAGGAGCATGTGGGTGCAGAGCCAGGTGTTTGGGTGGCACACGTGCCATCCCCTAAGCCTGGGATGAAGATGCAGATCCCCCTGGGCTGTGCCAAACCAGCCCTGCCAGGTGATCGCAGCCTGCAGCTGCTCACTGGTATCCAGCCCCATACACCCACCGGGCCTGAGGCTCCCTCCTTGAGCAAGGTGTAGAAAAGATTCACTTATTCAATTTGCTATCTCTCCAGTGCCACATAAGCTGTATTGATAAATTAATCTTATATTGTTGTGACTAAACAGCCCTGCAATTTTTTACACTGTGCAGTCTAATCTGTCTTGACAGCTGTATCATTAGTTTATATTTGTTGTAATCTTATTCACTGTGCTGGCTGTGGGGAGTTTTTATTTGAGGCGCCGTGCTGCGATGTAGGCAATGGGCACAGCTCTCTGCTGGGCATCTCGGGGTGCAGCAGGGGTGCAGCCAGACAGCCACCTGGGTGCCCTGCCCAGGAGTCAGCCCCAAATTCTGCTCTGCTGCCTAATAGCAGAGTCTTCCTAGTAGCAGCATCCACAGGGCTGACTGGGCCTCACCAAAGCACCCCTGCTGCTGTGGTTTGGATGGGGACCTCCAAGTTGGGGTAAAGATGGAGAAAAGGTGGATGTTGGAGGAACGGCCTCTTAAAGCATCCTGGAAGTTCTGCTGTGTGGTGAGAGATAAGTTGTTTACTTAGTCCGTGGTTTAGTTTTCCATGATATGGGATGGTCCCTGCTCTGTTGTTGAGGTTATGTCCAGGTCACAGGTGACAAAGGGACTGTGGGGGCTGGGACCATGCAGTCTGTCACCCAGGCCTTTGGAGATGTTGCAGGAGGGATGGTGATATGTGCTGGCATATTGTTGTGAGTTGGAGGTGACTGTGGCACAGGGTCATGGGGGGCTGGCTGCTCCCCTGGCTTCAGCCTGAGTTTGCTGTCCCTGGTCCAAGTGGGGTGATTCAGGTCTCTCTGTTGATTTTGTAGAGTCCCTTTGCTTTGCAGGCAGCTTTGCATGCATGTTCTTTCAATAACATCTCCCCAAAACGGTGGAGCAAAGTGGTTTGGGTTGGTGCAATGAGAATTCTGCCAGCAGGGAGCAAGAGACTGCGTTCCCTATGCATGGGATGGGGTGGGAGGCATTTCGGCTGCGGCCTTCTGCTTTATGTCTTGAACTTACTAAATTTGGGTGAGAAAGAACAGTTTCTGGAGTGCAGGCTTCTATTATTTGCAGCATCTCTGGCCAGGCATGGATGGCTCAGTAACAGCTCCAGCACAACTTTCTCTCTTGAGTGCATTGTTTTGGGAGAGCATTTGGGATCTGGCAAGGTGCTCCCAAAGGAGGTGTGTACATGTGCACCTTGCAGCCTGATGGTGCAAATTGTTCTTTAGTCCTTCGAACAGGGTGGTGCACCTGTAATGCAGGGTCCAGCAGTGCTCTGTGCTGTGCTCAGGTCCACCCTGGAACCAGTGATGTGTGAGCCCAATGGATGTGCCACAGTACCTCCCAGTGCTGTGCTGGTGCTGCCCGTGTGGTTCCCCCTTTGCAGGCAGGTCTGGGAGCAGAGGGTGGGATGTGCTGTGTGACAGCCCCAGCGGGTTTGTGCAGGGCTGGTGAGGGAGGATGGTAAAGCTTGGTGAAATCTGCATGGTGGCATCAGCTCTGAGTGTAGGAAAATCCCTGCTCCAGGAGACAAATGCTTGGGAAAACATCTGTAACCTGTTCATGGCCAAGCTTGCAGTGATGATGTGAAAGGGGTTTCAAGTGTGCTGGTCCATGATGGGTGCTGGTGGGGGTCTGGTGATGCAGCTTGGAAGCTCCTTGCTGTAGCACCGGCTTGCACCAGAGTTAAGCTGCCATTAGTGATGTGATCTCTGGCTGGGAACAGCTGGGGACAGCCCCGGCAGTGGCTGAAACCTTGTTTTGCGTTCTGCAGCTCGGACAGCCTCCTGCTGTCATTCGTCATGGGCTGCAGCTGGTGACAAGGTGACAGGTGCCAGCAGGTTGAATACAGCTACTCAGCATGGCCAGAGGCAGGAGGTGTCCACACTGTTGGCAGAGGCATCCCATCCTCCCTCTCTCCCAGCCGGGTGGGGTGATGGAGACGGGGGTCTCTGGCCCTTACCCCAAACCTGGGGTTGGTGACAGCTGCAGTGCATCTGCCAGCATGGCAGCGGCACCTCCCTGTGCACGGAGTGCTGCTGGCCTGCTGTCCACTGCCACGCCGAAGATGCATCTCCCACCCAGCTGGTCTCTGGCTCCTGGGGATCTTGCTCCAAGCTCTGGTGGTAAAGGACAATCCATCTTCTGCAAGGACTCTGCCGGTGTTTTCAGCAAGGAATTGACTCGTGGTGTCAAACCTGAGTGTTGTGCAGGGCTCTCGGGTGGGAGGGGGTGACTCTGTGTGTGAAGAGGGCCCGCTGGAGCACGTAGCCACTGCCCGACATGCTGCTCTCTTTGCCACATGGGAGAGATTTCTGTCCTACCCTCCAGCCCTCTTCACAGCACTTGATGGTTGCTGTTCACACCCTGCTTGCTGGTGAGCTTCATGTCAGAGCTGGGAGTGCAGAGCGGGCAGGAGAAGCCTCCCTGGAGGCTGCATCAGTGGCAGGGCCAGTGACAAAGCTCAGCTCTGCTGATAACCTCGACTGTGGCCACCTCCTGCTCCAGGTGAGGGTGCTGCTGGGGCAAATTGCAGCTTTCTGTTTATAATCCTCTCATCCCTTAGCCAGTGTGAGTGTGTCTCAACTATCATTTTAACCTGTTTATCCCCGGGTGAATTGCAAGTCCCTGCCCTTGACTCCCAGATGGGTCTCACTCATCCATCAGCACCAGGCACTGCTTTAAGCTCAGGGTGTTCCCTGTGCAACTTGGAGTAACCTCCAGTGCTGCCAGATCCTAGGAACTGGTGTCAACTGGGAGCCACAGGGAGTTTTGGCCGGTACTGCTATGCTCCACCCATACTGATGAGACTATTTCCATAGCAACTACAGGATTTTCAAAGGGGAGTCAGGGGAAAGATGTGAAAAGCCAAAGCCGACCCAGCTTAAAACCAGCATGTGCAGAATCTGTTGGTCAGTTTTCAGGGGTGGCTTCAGGAGATCTTGTATTATGTCTCATCCAGAAGTTCTCTGGCTCTGTGTGTTTGTGCGGGACCTCATGGCCAGGCAGTCCTGATGCTCTCACCACCCAAAATGTGGGAGCTGGTGCTTGCCTTGCACAGCTGGGGAAGGTCGGGATGCCCTTGTGGGGCAGCTGTGCCAGGGCTTTGGGGCTGGCAAGGGGCAGGAGCGTTCAGAGCTGGCTGTGTGGTGGTGGCACGTGCTGCTGCTCTCAGGGGAGCCGTGGAGGATGTTGCAGCTGCTGATGCACAGAGTCATTTCCCAAGCTGGTGGCATTGCTGTGCTCATTGTTGGCAGGGTGGTTTCAGTGGTGCTGGGGGCTGTGCCAGCTCAGCTGGGAGTCAGGAATGTCTTACACCTGCTCCTGCTTTCCTGTAGGGTCCAGAGTCCTGGGGAGGGAGCTGCAGCTTCTGGCCTTGGAACATCCCAGTGCTGCTTTGGCTCTAGGCTCTGCCCTCCCCTCTGTCCTTATCCTGCCTCCTTCACTTCTGTCTCCTGCCCTCACTGAGAGCCAGCAAAACATCTGGAAGGGCTGTAAATGATGATTTTGGGGCAGAAAACTTTTGTAATGTGGTGACGGGTACAAGCCTGGCGTGGGGACACTGCGCATCCTGTCCCAGGGGCTGAATCTGAGCCTCGGCATTGCAGTAGGAGAGATCAGAGTGTGGCTTGACCCAGTGCTGTTGGAGATATCTGTGGCTTTCCTGGTGGCTTGAGTCTGGGGGCTTTGGGCAGGTCTGGCTGCCTGGTGAGCTCGAAGGTGTGTGAGGGGCTGGTGGGCCCCCAAGGAGCTTGGTGCGGGGAGGCTGTGAGTGAGGTCAGTGTGGGGTGACATCAAAGTGTAGGTCAGTGACACCTGGTCCCAGCGCTCCAGCTGCAAAGGAGGGAGCACAAAGGCAGCCCTTCTCCATCCCACTGCAATCCCCCAGTGGGAGGAGGAGCCGGCTGCAGGAGGGCTGTCCCTGCCAGCTGCTGCCCCCGGTAAGCCCAGCCTGGCACACGGTGTGGGTCCTGGGGCCCAGCTGCTGCTGGCTGTGAGCGAGCCAGCCCTGCTCCCCGGAGGGCTGCCTGCTCCGAGGGCAGACAATGTCTGTATTCTTTGTGCAGAGTGAGTTTTCCTTCGCTGATAACCCTCTGGGCTCAGGTAGTCTGCTTTGAGGATGGGATGGTGCTGGGACCCTCTGGGCCCTCCAGCTGCCCAGGAGCAGAAACAAAGTTTGAGTGCTTCTTTGCAAAAACAAACAAAAAATAATAAACCAGTATCTCCCTGGAGGGACTTTGATGATCTGCTTTCTGTCTTCAAAATTGTTCCAAGACCCTAAATGGCACCAAAAAGACACGTGTCCTGTTAAATACATCTTCAGAGCAAGTGGCAAAAGGGCAAGCGATGTCAGGAGGTGCATCGTAACTTCCTTGCTCCCTGCCTCTCCTCAATTACTGCTGAGCAGGACCTTTGGATTCCTCAAATGCCCCCATGAGATTTTATACCTGTCAGTTTAATGCCAGCCTCCTGGAAATCCTTCAGCAACAGGAGGCTCATATTCAGGAGCACAGAGGTATCAGGCTGATCATATTTTTGCTTGTCTCGTGGATGTCATTGTGTGTCACTGCTGTGGCCTTAAACCTCTGTGCAAAGCCCCAAGCCCCAGCGATGAACATCTTCAAATGGTGCAAGGAGACCCTGCTAGTGCAGGGTGGGGATGTCACTGCTGGGTTAATGTTTGCCACATGTTGGCCACGCTGCAGCAGCTCAGGTTGTGTCCTCCTGCCTTGCTCCTGGTGTAGAACAAATCTGATCTGATCTGATTAACAGCCAGTGCAGCTCAGCAGCAGTGTGTTTGGACAGTGGGAGCTCAAGGGTTTCACCATACCTTTGGTCCTGGTGAAGGAGGTGCCCGTGGCCAGTGAAGGGCTGGGTCTTGGCTGAGTGGGGCTGGTCTTGGTGTCCTGAGAAGCTGCAAGTCAAGGTGCCAGGCATGCAGAGGCTTCTTCATAGCTCAGCTATGCCTTCAGGCAGAGGAATGGCAGATTGAGCTGAGAGAGGAGATGGAAACCATCCCAGGATTTGCTGTTTGTGCAGCTGGATCAGCTCTAACACAACGGCCTGGTTAGCAGTGTCTCTCTCTGGCTGTCAGAGTGTCTTCTATAAGATTTTTGCAAGGTGCTTTTTTCACGTTTATAACAACAAAGCAGAGTGCTGGGAGAGGAGCTTTTAAAGCGTCTGTTGCCTCCTTGCTCTCCTTTCTTCCCCTCCCTGCCTCTTCCTGCCTGTGTCATGTTTATAGGCATGCTGGTTTGCTTTTCCTTTGCAGAGCCAGCTGACTTCCCACAAAATACCTGTTATCCTGGGAAGCCTTGAGCTCTGAGTCACCGTGTCTTAATGAGTACATCCCCCTGCTCCTGAGCGATGCTTCTGTTCTTACACCTCTGCAATAAGAGCCAAGTCAGTGTGTGTGTGTCCCTTGTAGGAAAAGCTTAGTGGAGGGAAGAGAAGGGAGGAGGTTGTTTTCATGGCTTTTTCTGGAGAAAAGGGGACTAAGTCCTTCTTTTGGGGCATGGAGGAGCGCCTCTGTT